>CAUYLG010046640.1:0-107902 GCA_963573385.1 Cacajao melanocephalus | reverse complement strand
CTCTGTCGCCCAGGCTAGAGTGCAGTGGCTCAATCTTGGCTCACTGCAACCTCCCCCTCCCAGATTCAAGTGATTCTTGTGCCTCAGCCTCCTGAGTAGCTGGGATTACAGGTGTGTGCCACCATGCCCAGCTAATTCTTTGTATTTTTAATAGAGACGGGGTTTTACCATGTTGCCCAGGCTGATCTTGAACTCCTGGGCTCAAGCGATCCTCCCACCTTGGCCTCCCAAAGTACTGGGATTACAGGCATGAGCCACTGTGCCTGGCCCCAAAATCAGTTTTTAATCACAATTTGTAGATTTTTTTTTTCTATGTATATAATATACTAACTACAAATAATGCAAGTTTTATTCTTTTCTTTCCAATTCTTATAACAAGTTACATATTTATTTTTATTGTTTTATTGAAGTGGCTTAAGACTTCTAGTGATGTGAGCATCTTTTCATTTCTGATTTCAGGGGAAATTTTTCACTATTTCTTATGTATTATTTTTACCTTAAAAGTTTTATAGATACTCTAAAAGATATAGAAATTCTCTTTTAGTCTTAGTTCACTGATAACTTTTTCATGCATGGGTGTTAAATTATTAAACCTTTTTTTCATTTATTGAGATGGCCATATGATTTTTCTCATTTATTCTGTTTATGAAATGAACTATGTTGATTGGTTTTCATTTGTTAGATAATTCTTGTATTTTTGAACAAACCCCCTTAGTCCTGATATGTTGTCTGTTTTATGTATCAGTGGATTCAATTTGCTGATATTTTGTTTAGGACTTTTGTGCTACATTCTTGGAAGAGATTGGCCAAAATCTTCTTTCCTTTTCACGTGTGTGTCAGATTTGGATATCCAAATTATATTGGCTTCATAGAATGTAATATTCTCTAATTTTTGAGTTTGCATGATGTTGGTATTATTTATTCCTTAAATATGTGAGATAATTCATCAGTGAAGCCATTTGAGCCTAGAGTTTTCTTTGTGTGAAGATTTTTAATTATACATTTCATTGATTTAGTAGATATACAGCCATTCAGATTTTAATTTTTTTAATTGGTTTTTTAAATTGTGCTTTTCTAGAAATTTTTCCATTTACCTGAGTTTTCTAAAATATTTGGCATAAGGATGTGTAATAATCTATTAACTTCTTAGCGTCTGAAAGTTTTGTGGTGAATTTAATATCTGATATAGGTAATTTGTGCTTTTCTTCTTTTTGTCTTGACGAGTCTTGTTAGAGGTCAATTCATTTTTAGTAGTCTTTTCAGAGACCCAAATTTGGCTTTGTTGACTTTCTCTAAGGTGTGTTTGTTTTCTATTTCATTAATTCCTTTTTTTGTTCTTTTTTTTCTATTTCATTAACTTCTGATCTTATTTTTATGATTCTCTTCCTTCTACTTACTTTGGGTTAATTTGCTATTCTTTTAAAAACTTATTCAATAAATACTTAGATTCTTGAATTTCAGTCTTGTTCTTTCCTAGTATAAATGTATAAAGATATAAGTAAAGCCTTAATTGCATCACACATTTTTGATATGTCATATTTTTATTATTGAGGATGAAAATTTCCACTGTGATTTCTTCTTTGACCCATGGATTATTTAGAAATTTATTTCTTAATATTTGGTGCTATTTTAGGATTTTTTTGTTAGTGATTTCTAGTTTAAGTTAACATATTCAGAGAAAATTCTGACTGATTTCGAGTCTTGGAATTCTCTTAGAAGTAGGTTTTTGGCACAATATATGTTCAAATTTGAGAAACATTTCATGTAAACTGGAAAGAATGAATTAATACTTTTTGTCATCATTATGAACAGTATTTTGTATGTATCTGTAGGTCAAGTTTGTGTCAGTTTTGTTTTTTAGATCTTTCATATCCTCATTAATTTTTCGTCTGATCATTCTGTCCGTTATTAAGAGAGATGTGGTAAAGTTTTCCTCTGATTGTGGCTTTATTTATTTCTCCTTTTAGTTTGGTTAATCTTTGTTTTATATACTTTTAGTTATATGAAAGTTACATATAAACCAATCATTGTGATATTTTCCTGATAGATTGACCATATTGTCATTATGAAATCATTATCAATGAAAAAATTGACGACACTATCACACTATCATTATAAAGTGGATGACCATATTCATTCATTACAGCATTAATCTCTCTGGTAGTGCTTCATGCTATAAATCTACTTTGTCTGATTAGTATAACTACACAGTTTTCTTTTGATTAGTGTTTACAAGGCATTTTTTTTTTTTCAAAGAGGCACAGTCTCATTCTGTTGCCCAGGCTGGAGTAGAGTGATCATAGCTCACTGCAGCCTTAAACTCCTGGGCTACAGAAATTTGAGGCAAAGAATCCTCTTGCCTCAGCCTCCCAAGTAGCTACGACTACAGGTGTGCATCACCACACCAGCTAATGTTTTATTTTTGTAGAAACAGGGGTGTCACTGTGCTACTCAGGCTGGTCTCAAATTCCTGGCCCCAAATGATCCTTCTACTTTGGCCTCCCAAAGTGCTGGGATTACAGGTGTGAGCTACTGGACCTAGTCCTTTTCTTTCCACCTTTTGTGTCCTTATATTTAAGGGACATATAGTTGTGTTTTTATTTTTTATCTAGCATGACCGTATTTGTACTTTCATTGAAGTAGTTCATTTACATTTAATGTAATTATTGATATAATTACATTTATACTATCTTTCTATTTGTTTTCTGATTTTCTTATTTGTCCTACTGGTTTTATGTTGTTTTCTCTCCTTTCTTGCTCTCTTTTGTATTAATCCAGTATCTTTCCCTGTATTAGCTTCCCCGTTAGACATTCTTTTATTCTTATGGTGGCCATCCTTGCTTATTATGGTCCAGTGTAAGTTGATACTTTTCCCATTTCTGAAATAATCCAAAGATCTTAGAAAGTTTAAATCTATCAACTACCTCTGGGTGTTTTTATTTTTATCGTAGCTTTTATTATTTTTGTTTGTTTGGTTGGTTTTCTTGTTTGTTTTTTGAGACGGTGTTCCTTTCTTGTTGCTCAGGCACAATCTCAGCTCACTGCAACCTCCGCCTCACCAGTTCAAGCAACTCTTGTGCCTTAGCCTCCAGAGTAGCTGGGATTACAGTCGCCCACCACCATGCCCACCTAATTTTTGTGTTTTTAGTATAGACAGGGTTTTTTTTTTTTTGCCATATTGGCCAGGCTAGTGTCAAACTCCTGACCTCAGGTGGTCCAACCACCTCGTCCTCCCAAAGTGCTGGGATTACAGGTGTGAGCCTCTGCACGCAGTCTATCATAGCTTTTAATTCTACAAATATTTAATCCCCCATAAAATGTCATTGTTATTGCTCTGTGCAACCAATATTCTATTATATTTATACCCAAATTTACTCTTTGAGTTGCCCCTCATTTTTTCCTGCATTTTCCATAAACAACTGATAAACTCTGGGTGATGTCTCCATTCACTAAGAAGTGAACAAGGGCTCTAAGGACCCCTGGAGGGCAAAGCTGGGATGTAGCAGGAGTCACGGTGAAACAGAACCATAAGTCCTAGGTTCTGCCAGATGTGCAGTTTGAACAACTATTTCATATTTCTGAGCCTCAGTTTTTTTCTCTTAAAATCAGGATTGTTGGGCAGATCACGAAGTCAGGAGATCGAGACCATCCTGGCCAACATCGTAAAACCCCATCTCTACAAAAAAAATACAAAAATTATCTGGGCATGGTGGCGTGCATTTATAATCCCAGCTACTTGGAGGCCAAGGCAGGAGAATGGCTTGAACCCAGGAGGCAGAGGTTGCAGTAAGCCAAGATCGTGCCACTGTACTCCAACCTGGTGACAGAGTGAGACTCCATCTAAAAAAAAAAAAAAAAAAATCAGAATTGTACACCTCCTTACCTTACCTGTCCTACAGGTATATTCAAGATTAAATGAGGTAGTAGATGTAAAAGCACTATATAAACCACAACAGGGATTATGAACTGACCTATGGGCTATGTGTAAGCAGCAGACATGTTTTCTTCACCTACAAAGAGCTTTCTTGCTTTCTTTCCTTTATTTTTTAGCAAGCCAATGTTAAAAAATATTTCACATAAAAATAATAATTTTTGCCTTTTTGCCTGGAAAGAAAATCTGAAGATCTGGTGACTGTAGACACAATTTCACACCTGTAAAACAGTGAGTGCAGAGCTGTGTGGTGCTTACCCTCTGCCTGGGCACAATCTCAGTTGGGTCAAATCCCGCCGTTCTCAACAAGGACACACATGCACTCATTTATGTGGCATTAGGTTTACTCCATGCTGCCTCCTTTCTGATCTCACTTCATGGCTCTTGCTAAAGCATTATATCAACATTAGCAGTTATTACTCATTTAAAAGCCAGGGACTCACAGGGACAGAGCTTTCTAGTTAAGTGTTGCTAAGCACTGAAACAGGTGACTGAGAGAGGTTGTAGAAAAGCTTTCCCTGGAGATCTAAAAATAAAACCAAGTAGTTTTTATCCGTAGACTTTCCAGGATGTAGGAAAGGGGCAAAATGACTGTACCAAGGTCCTTCTAGGTTTTAAATTTGGCTGGGGGTTGGGGAGGAGCTATTTTAGAACCTATAGAAGCAGACTTTAAGATGAGGGGAAAAAAAGAAAGAAAAAAATAGAATCTGTTTGCTGGAGGGAGGAGAGGGTAAAGATTTTTCATGGACAGATTGTATATTGTAATATAATCCAGTATTTAGAAAACAAGTTTTAGAATATAGGCAATAGGAAGGACATGAGGCTTTTATCAAAAAGAGGCATGGATTTGTCAAAACGTATTGAACTATCCAGGTAAAATCTGAATTTCACTGTTTGTAAATCACATCTCAATTTTTAAAAAATACAAAGAAAAAACAAAACTTAAAAAGGGAGGCAGGGAGTAAAGTCTCATTCTAACCTGTATCAGGCGCTTAGTATATGCCAAACACTGTGCCTTATATGGGTTAATTGGATTGTTTGATCCTCACAGTACCTTATAGAGTAGACACTATCATTAGCTCCATTTTACCAAATGCTGAAACTGAAGTTCTGGGTGATAAAATTACATGCAAACCTCTCCAACTGGTGTCTGGAAGAGCCATATCTTGCATTTCAGATTGACAGACTCCAGGGTCCAGATTCTCACCCACTCATTTGGATGATTGCAAAAAAGGAGAAAATTAATTACTATAAACTTAAGGAGGTTGAGAGAATGTAAATATAACTAACTAGAGTATCAGTTTGAATATCTATTGAGGAACTGCTTATTCAATACTAGGTACACTCATTGAGAAAACCCAAGCCACTCAGAAAGTTACCATTGGATTTTTATGGGCAAGGTGATCAAACTTCGTACAAGAGGAAAAAGGTTCTTCTGAGGCATTAGTAACTTCTTTCCAAGAAAAATTACAACTTTCTTGGCCTTAATAGTAAATAGCTTTGTTTTCTGAGAGGACATCTTACAGTATGATGTTTCCATCTTCAACAAAATGTACTCTGACCCACCCAGCCAGGTCATCTGTATATCTTGAGACTAGTTCTTTTTTTTCATTTGTTTGTTTGTTTTGAGACAGAGTCTTGCTCTGTCGCCCAGGCAACAGGAGTGCAATGGCTCGATCTTGGCTCACTGCCACCTCTGCCTCCTGGATTCAAGCGATTCTCTTGCCTCAGCCTACTGAGTACTTGGGACTACAGGCACCCACCACCGCACCCAGCTAATTTTTTTTTTTTTTTTTTTGAGATGGAGTCTTGCTCTGTTGCCAGGCTGGATTACAGTGGGGCCATCTCAGCTCACTGCCACCTTCGCCTCTCCGGTTCAAGTGATTCTCCTGCCTCAGCCTCAAAAGTAGCTGGGACTACAGGCACATGCCACCATGCCTGGCTAATTTTTTTTTTTTTATTTTAATAGAGATGGGGTTTCACCATGCTGGCCAGGATGGTCTCGATCTCCTGACCTCATGATCTGCCCGCCTCAGCCTCCCAAAGGGCTGAGATTACAGGCATGAGCCACCGTGCCTGGCCTAATTTTTGTATTTTTAGTAGAGACAGGGTTTTGCCATGTTGACCAGACTGGTTTCAAACTCCTGTACTCAGGTGAACCACCCGCCTCTGCTTCCCAAAGTGCTGGGATTACAGGCGTAAACCACTGCGCCTGGCTGAGACCAGTTTTTAATCTGATAATCTGATGACTGCTAAGACCCTCCCAGAGTAAAAGTATGTATATGCACATACATGAAAAATAATACTATAGTTTCAGGAGGTTCAGAGATTCCCCTGAAGATCATTGATGGACTCCCTAGTTAATAACATTTGCTGTAAACCAGGATTGGGCCAGATTCCAGGGATCCCCAAGCTAGCCTTAAAATTCTCCAATTATTCCAGGCACCTCATCACCAGTGGGCCAATTGTCTGGTTTTAGTTTTCTTCTCTCCTAATGACTTGAAGTCCACCTCTTGCTTTTTCATTCTCTCCTGGTAAGTTCATCCTGGTAAACACATTTTAGGAGATGCTGCCTTTGTTGGTTCTCATTCTTGTTACCCACCTTGAACTTCTGTGGACATCTTTAGCAATTCACATTTATTTACCAGGACATACACACAGACACACACACACACACACACACACACACACACACACACACACACACCGTTAAGTATACATCATCATGCACAATGCTTGCGGTCAGTTTAGTCCGCACTTCACAGCCATTTCTGTCACAGCGACTTGTAAAACAAAGGTCTAGTCACAGGTCCACCATGTGTGGATGTTCAGGTAGTTCACTGGACAAGAGTAGCTGGTTTGGGTTGGAGGAGCTAGTCACTGCAATAGAAATTGAGCCCATGCTCTCCTCCTCAAGCTAGATGCCCAAGCCTGGTTCTTCCTGGAGGAATGGGCATGTTTTCCTGAGTCACACAAGTGCAGCATATGGGACAATGGCTGTCCCGCCTGAGTAGCAGCATCACCAAGAAGTCCAGAACACTGACGTATCAGAGGATAAAATACCAACGTCCTTATTCTGATTTTGTAACACCAGTCACCTTGTCCCTTCTTTCTTTTCAATGAACAAAAACTTCCAGTGTTCCCAGGGCTACCTTTGCTTGGAAGGAGGACACCTGAAGGATCCATTGCCTATACTGCCCATCTCCATTTCAAAAGATTCACGTTTCCGCTATGGCAAGCTGAGAGAGAGAAAGGACAGAATGGGTGGATGATTCCATTAGCATCTTCCCTCACCTCTTTGCTGACTCTGTTCCTAGCCATCATTCATATCTTGGCTCAAGGCATCATTCCTTCAAGGACAGATGAATCCCCTCCTACAGCACCACATTTCTCTCTTGCATTGAACTTACCACCATTGGAGTTTCATGTTATTTTAGATGTTATTGACATACTTATATTAATTGTATATATATCCATATACCTCAAAATGATGAGCTTCATGAGAGTGGGGGCCATTCTACTTGTATTTACCATTGCATTCCTATTGTCTGGCACATAGTCGGTGTCTAATTTAATATTTGTTTGACTGAATGAAAGGATGGGAGGTAATTAGTCCAGATTGTGAGAAGCCTCAGAGTCCTGATTGAAGAGTTAAGACTATTCTACAGACAGTAGGAAGCCTATTTCCTGGGCTAAAAGAACTTCTTGTTTCACTCCAACATTCTAGTTTTGAACTGTATGTTTTAGTTCTGGCATTCCAACATCATTATTCTTCTTCACTCTTACTCAACTTCAGAGAAATTTTCCAAAATCTTACTTAAAGAAAAAGGACTGCCAGGCGCGGTGGCTCACGCCTATAATCCCAACTTTGGGAGGTCGAGGCAGCCAGTTCACGAGGTCAGGAGATTGAGACCATCTTGGCCAACATGGTGAAACCTTGTCTCTACTAAAAACATAGAAGTTAGCTGGGCATGGTGGCACGTGCCTGTAATCCCAGGTACTTGAGAGGCTGATGTAGAAGAACTGGGAATCGTTTGAACCCAGGAGGCGGAGGTTGTGGTGAGCCAAGATCACACCACTGCACTCCAGCCTGGGCAGAAGGAGCAAAACTCCATCTCAGAAAAAAAAAAAAGAGGCTACGACCGTACATTCTTATCTGCTCTGAGAGGCTGCATAATAGGGTGGTGGCTTAAAACATGGGCTTTGGAATTGGGTAGACCTCTGTTTTAAACCTGGGTTGCCCATTTGCTGGCTGTGTGATTTTAAGCAAATGGTTTCATGTCTCGAAGCCTCAGTTACTTCAATCTGTAAATGGGGGTAATAATATCTTCCCCAAAGGATTGAATGAGTTAAGCAATGTGAAATGCTTATTAGAGGACCTTGCCTTTAGTAAGGACTCAGTCAGTATAAGTATTTATTATTCACTAAACTGGATCCTCATAAGAGAGACAGGGAATAAAACACTCATAGGAACTGGGTCAGAAAGAGTTAATACATGGCATCCTCTTTTCTTATTTGCTTCTCAGAAAATATGGAAGGAGGAATACCTTAACAGCTGACATAGTTTATGGGTTTGTTTAATAATGAGTCCCTTATGTTTCCTAAATACATCTTTGTGTCTTACAGTCATCCTAGTTCTGTAGCAGATTTTTTATTCTCCCTTTGACACTACCCGTCCCACTGGGGAGAGGAAGAAAAACTCAACCAAGGCATTGATTAATGATTCAGCTTCTAAACTCATGGAAACCTCCAGAATGGAGGAACATGTCAAGGACCAGCCAGGCAGCAAGTGAAGGCTCTGATGAGGAATGTGTCTTTCTAGATGACAATGGTGAGTGCTGTCTGTGAGGGTAGGCCAAGCAGTTGGGAGTATTAGTTCCATTATCCTGAGAGTAGTGAGCCTGGGAAGGTTGGCATCTCAGTCCTTGCGGAAGGAGGCAGTGTGAGTGATGGGCTGGGGACTTAAATCCCAGCATCTAGTGTAGATTTTCGTATTCAATTCTGTTTCTCCCATTACCAGTTTCAGCAGAAAGTCCAGAGCCTGAAGTCAAAGAGGAGGCATATTATGTTTCCCAAGAGGCCAGTAAAAATTCTATAGCTTCTTTGCTCAAAATCATAGTGTTTCTTTAATTATCAAACTTTCCATAGGGCATGAATAATTTGAAAATTGCAAAACTCTGAGAATGAGATAAAGCAAGGATTATACTGGCCTGCTTCAGGTGGGGCCTGGAGAGTTTCTTATTCTCTTGTTCTAGGCAGAACATGTAACCCATCTCAAGAGGTTCATTTCAGTGATTCCACGAGCATTTATGAGTATCTGCCGTGCACTGGGTATAATTCCAATCACTGGGGATATAGAAGCACCCTCTACCCATTGCCCCTGTGGTGGTAGATTTGTTTTTTCTTTTTGTTTTTGTTTTGAGACAAAGTCTCACTCTGTCACCCAGGCTGGAGTGCAGTGGTGCGATTTTGGCTCACTGCAACCTCTGCTTCCCAGGTTCAAGCAATTATCCTACCGAGTAGCTCGGATTACAGGCACCTGTCACCACGCCTGGCTAATTTTTGTATTTATAGTAGAGATAGGGTTTTGCTGTGTTGGCCAGGCTGGTTTCAAACTTCTGACCTCAAGTGATCTACCTGCCTCAGTCTCCCAAAGGCAGGTGTGACCTCAAGTGATCACACCTACCTCTTCCAGGTGTGAGCCTCTGTGCCCGGCAGATAGGTTTGTTTTAAGGTAAATATATTTCATATTTCAGAAGTATTGGAGCAATCACAAATTTATTTCTTTTGGAAAAAAGAAAATCCATAATCCTACCTCCCCAACATAGACTGCTTTCATTTTTGTGTGTCCCTTTTCTGAAATCTTTGTCTTTAAAATCCCTAAGGAAGTAGCTTTGATGATTTTTCTTACTCACATCATTAAAGTTTGGGGGTGGGGGGAATCTCTTTAGCTGTAAGCACTTTCTGTAAGTTCATCCAAAGTCCCACCATGACAGCAAGGCCTTGAGCAGTGGAGCCCCTGGCACCTCTCTGATTTCATTTCCTGCCATTCTCCTCATTGATGGCTGCCCCTTTTCCCACATCAGCCTGCTCCTACCTCGGGGCCTGTGAACTCGCACTCCTCGGTCTGATCTTCCTTCTGATATTCACACAGCTCACTCCCTCACTTCCTTCCAGTCTCTGCTCAAATTTCATCTCCTAAGGCTTTCCCTGAACCCCTCTGGTAGTTTCCACTGCTCTCCATCCCTTTATTGAGATTTAATTATCTTCATAGCACTTATGACCCCTCCCATATATATTTTGAAAGTACTTGTTTATTAAAGTCTATCTTGTCCTGCTGGAATGAGTCTCCCGAGAGCAAGGGCTTTGTCTGATTTGTTCACTGCTGCATCCCCATCCCCTATGGCAGTTGGCTGACCCTGGAGGGGCACTCATCTGCCTATTGAAGGATGCTTTCTGCTTCAGCTCCCTTTCCCTTCCATTTTGCTCAACAGAGGTGGTAAGGAACTGCCTGCTTCCCTTGTAACATTCATTTAAGGATGACTTGTGCCAAGGTAAGGAAAACTTACATCGAGGCACTAACCTGCAGAACTTTGACAGTAAAGACATGAAGGCCACTCTTGTTTTCTTGCTGGTGACTTGAATCGAGCTTCCTGCTGTAAGAAGGAAAGATTCCGCAATGAGCAACACACTGTCATTTCCACAGCTTGCATCTAAGATCAGCCTGGGAAGTGCTGGTTGCATTTGCTTGGCAGAACTCTTGTTTTTCTAGTAATCTGAACACCTACTCCCTTTACCTTCTCAGTGTCAGACAGCTGGCACAATGGCTGAAATATTTCTATTGTCCTCCATCAGCACAAACTGTCCTGGAATTGCAGAATTCTATTCTATGTCTGTGGTTTACTCTTCCATTCATATCCTTCACATCATCACCACATGACTTGGTCATATCCTTTCTCTACTTAACCTGCTTATAGAGAGGTATAAAAGAAGTTTGCTTTAAAAGGATTGGGGGCCAGGCAAGGTGGCTCATGCCTGTAATCGCAGCACTTTGGGAGGCCAAGATGGGTGGATTACTTGAGGTTAGGAGTTTGAGACCAGCCTGGCCAACATGGCGAAACCCCATTTCTACCAAAAAATACAAAACTTAGCAGGGCATGTTGGCTTGCACCTGTAATCTCAGCTACTCAGGAGGCTTAGACATGAGAATCACTTGAATCCAGGAGGCCGAGGTTGCAGTGAGCCAAGATTGCGCCATGGCATGCCAGCCTGAGTGACAGAGCAAGACCCTGTCTCAAAAAAAAAAAAAAAAAGATTAAGAAGCTGAAGTTGCATATGGGCATCCAAATTGGCTCCTCATGGGAGGAGAGGGGGTTATGAAAGTTGGATTTAATGTTTTAGAGCCCAACCTTCCTGCTGCATTTCCCTGACAAGACATGATAAAAACTAAATATACCATGATCACGAAGGTGGTTTTCCCAGGGCGAGGCTTATCCATTGCACTCCGGATGTGCTGACCCCTGCGATTTCCCCAAATGTGGGAAACTCGACTGCATAATTTGTGGTAGTGGGGGACTGCATTCACGCTCTCCCCTGGTGTAAAAATTTTTTTTAAATTAAAAAAATAAAAAATAAATAAGAAAAGATAAAAACTATACACAAAAATACCCCACTACCCCAGAAACTTCTATGATATAAGAAAATAACACCACCAACCAATAGCTCTGCCATAAGAATTCGTCCAGCATTGTTATCAGTGGAGAGCAGGATCTCTATAAAGACACCAATGAAAGAGTATGGCTTTGGGAGGTGGGAGTTACTCATAACAGGCTTGGACTTAGCAGGTTCAGGAGCCCCTTCCAGACCAACTTGGCTGAAGAGGCTAGAAGGTTGGAGAGTGCTCATCCTTTCCCTCGCTTGCAGGCAGTCCCCTCTCCCACCTCACCCCATGCTGGTTACCCTTAGATTCCTCAGATGTTCCTACCCACTCCCATTGAGCAAAATTTAAGGAATTCCCCCTTGGATTCCTCTGATGTGCCCAGTGACTAGTCAGTCTCTCCTCATTCCTTAGGCCAGGATTCTCAAAGTCGGGTGCACAGATCACCTGCTTCTGAATGACCTGGGGTGCCTTTTTCAAAATGCAGATTTTTCACACCTGTAATCCCAGCACTCTGGGATGCCGAGGTGGGCAGATCACAAGGTCAAGAGATCGAGACCATCCTGGCCAACATGGTGAAACCCCATCTCTACTAAAAATACAAAAATTAGCTGGGTGTGGTGGCACGCACCTGTAGTCCCAGTTATTTGGAGGCTGAGGCAGGAGCATCGCTTGAACCCGGGAGGTGGAGGTTGCAGTGAGCCAAGATCCTGCCACTGCACTCCAGCCTGGGCGACAGAGTGAGATTCCATCTCAAAAAACGAACAAACAAACAAGAAACAAAATGCAACTTTCTGGACACAACTTCGGACCTGCAGAATCAGAAGTTCTGGGGGTGGGGTGAGAAGTACACAGCAGCTTAGGAATTTCTGCCTCAGTGTTCAGTTTTTACTTAGTACCGTGACACTACTCTTAGTTCCTGACTCTACTGGTATGATTTTGGGACTTGGGGGTAAGTCAACTTTTTGTGCCTCTGTTCTTCTGACCCTGTCGCCGCACCCCTCTTCTGCCTCCCATTTCCCAGGACCGTGGACCTATTTTCTTTCTCCAAGAATGAAGTTTCCTTCTTCCACTATGCAATACCCCTTTCTAGAAATTCACCTTTCATCTCTTTCCTTGAATCAGAGAGCTGCCCTGTTTTTGCAAGATGTTGCAGTCCTTGGCATTCCCCCCGGCCGCCCGCCCCCCACTCCGGGGTTCAGGAGGAACTGGGAGGAAGACAGGGCCTCCATTTTAAAAAGGGGCGTGAGCAGACAGGGACCCCACGGCAGGAAGCGCAATTAAGAATGTTCCCAGCAGGAAGGCTGCTCTCCGGGAAGCACAGAGAGCTGTCAAGACAAGTGACCTTTCTAATCATGCCTGACATTTCACAGCCTCGAAGGCGGAAGAACTGCCCTTATTCCGGAGGCGCGGTGTCGCGCTGTGTCAGCCCCAGACACCTGCGTCTGAGCTGCGCTGACTCGGCCTCCAACCGGGCGATGAATCAGAGCAGCGAAGGGCTTTGTTTCTCAGGGAAAGAGGCAACATTGAGCAGGGGGCTTATGTGGATGGTGACTGTGTCCAAACCAGGGATAGAAAGGCCCTGGTGGAGCATATCGCCTCCCTTAGGGATTAGCCCGGCTCAGGAGGGCTCTGGTGATGTGGATCAAACAGACCTGCTCCCAGGAAGCGAAATAGACGGGATCCTCTTCCAGTTCCTTCTGGCCTAAGGCGACTGGGATGACTCACTTTGTACCCATCTCAACAATAAAACAGCTTAATTTTTCATAGTGTAAACAGGAATGCACTCTCATTCTAAAAAGGTCATATAAAATATAAAGATATAAAAAGTAAAAGTTACATGTAATCTCATTGCTTAGAGAAATCCATTGTTAACATTTTAAGGACATTTCTATGCATATATACGGTATTTTAAAACAAAATGCAGTCCTATCGAAAGTGCTGCTTTGTAAGCTGTACTTTTCTACTCAACGTCTTGAAGACATTTTCATGTCAATAAAATATAAATTTAACAAAATTCTTCTTAAGAATTTCACTGTATCCCATCTTATGAATATAGTCTCCTGAGGTTGTCTGATTTTAATCCATAATAGAATATAGTGTAATGAACATCCTGATAGTTAAATTTTTCTGCAGAACTGAGAGTGCTTCCTTACCACAAATCCCTAGCAGCAGACTTACTGAGTTGAAGAATATGTGTAGTTTTTAAGGCTTTTGTTCTCTGTTTTCTAGAAAGGTTATACCAATGCACATTCCCACAGACTAGCAGAGAGTAGAATACTTGCTTCTCCATACTCTCTTTGATTCTGTGAATTACCATTCTTTTAAATCTTTGCCAATCTCACGTGTAAAAAACAGTATATCATTATTGTTTTAAGGTTTATGTCTCTATTTACTAGAGCTAAGATTTCCAGTGTTATTGATTATTTGTGTTTCTTGTTTTGTGAATTTGCTTGACCTTTTTCCCCCCTCTTTGGGAGTATTAATTTTCTGATGTTTAGTTTTATAAGTACTTTCAATCTAGTAAGGACAATAATATATTGACGTTCAAGTTATAACGATTTTTACCAGTTTACCATTTGTCTTTAGTTTTATGTGGTTTCTGCCATGAAGAATTAAAAAATTCTGATGTCATCTGACTACTGTGGTTCCAGCTTTTTTTTGGAATCACATTTAGAAAGGACTTCTCTCTTCCATGGTTGTAAAAATATTTATCTGTGTTTTCTTTCTAGCTCTGTCAACTCACATGGTCTTCTTACCACTTGCCCCCTCTGCCTGGAATGAGCTTCCTTTACTCTTCAGCTGAGTGGCTCCTTCTCATTCCTCAAATCTCAAAGTAAATACCATCTGCTTAGAGAAGTCTTTCCTGGTTATATAACCTAAAGAAAGTTTCTCTTAGCATCCTATTGTTTTCCTTTATAACTGTTATCAAGAATTGTAGTTACAGGCTGAGCGCAGTGGCTCATGCCTGTAACCCCAGCACTTTGGGAGGCTGAGGCAGATGGATCACTTGAGGCCAGGAGTTCAAGACTACCCTGGCCAACATGGCAAAAACCCATTTCTACCAAAAATACAAAAATTAGTCAGGTGTGGTGGTGTGTGCCTATAATCCCAGCTACTCGGGAGGCTGAGGTAGGAGAGTTGCTTGAACTCTGGAGCAGAGGTTGCAGTGAGCTGAGATTGCAACACTGCATTCCAGCCTGGGCAATGGAGCAAGACTGTCTCAAAAAATAAAAATTGTAATTACATAATTTGTCTACTTATTTAATATCTGTACCCCTAACTAGATCGTACACTCCATGGAGGGCAGAAACCATATCTGTTTTGCATTTTAAGAACCTAACCTAGCCAACTGGTACACAGTAGATGTACAAAAGACATTTGTTAAAAGTCATTGCATGATAAATTCACCTATAATTTATTATGGTATAGGCGTAAACTAGAGACCTAATTAAAGTTTTTCTTAACAGTATCTTGTGATTTAACCCACAATCACAATGCAGACTAGCTGTCTTATAATCTCCTTTCACCTGGCACCAAGACATGAGACCTAGGCTGCAGGAGGGACATAGAATCAGTGGCTCTTGTTATTGCTATTCTCCAACCCCACTGTCTCTTCTCTCTGCAGTGACTTCCCTTTCTCTGTTATTGCCTTAGCCCTAAGTGCTTCCCACTATGCTTATTTCAGGACTTAGCCTAGAGTGGATCCTTAATTAATGGTATTTACTGGCTGGCTCAAATCGTTTAAATGGCAGTAGAATCAGATATCTTTGATGTGTTTCATACAATATTCACATCAGCCTTTGAAAGCCCTGAAAAATCTATGCCCCCTTCACAACCCTGAGAAAGTAGATTTCTCTACACCCTTTCCTTATCTAGGGATCATGTCCGATAGTTGTGAACGAAGATGAAAGAGATGGAGAGCTGTCAGAGACAGAAAGAGGAAGATAGGGACACTTGCTTGCACGTGATTATAAAATTTCAAGTGCCACCTCATGTTACATGCCATTTGCTCCTTCAAAACTGACCTGTGAAGTAGGTATGGGAGCTTTACAATCAGGCCTAGAGAAGCCATAACTTTTAGTCTTTACAATTTAATATCAGTAATTATTTTTTTCTAATTTATGAAAGTAACATACTTGGAATAAAATAATAAAAGAATCAATTTTACTCCATTTAAAACCTGTTTTAATGAACTAAATGTTCAACTTTACTAATAATCAAAGGAATGCAACTTAAAAGAGAAATTGGATGCCATTTGCCTCTAAAATCAATGGAAGTCATATAGAGGAACCAAATTTATTCAATTTAAAAATTGTTTTGTCAACATAGATCAATGGAACAGAATAGAGAACCTAGAAGTAAAGCCACATACCTACAACAAATTGATCTTTGACAAAGTTGACAAAAAATAAACAATGGGGAAAGGGCACCCTATTCAGTAAATTGTGCTGGAATAACTGGCTAACCAGGTGCAGAAGAATGAAACTGGACCCCTCTCTCTCACCATACACAAAAATTAACTCAAGGTGGATTAAAGACTAAATGTAAGACCTGAAACTATAAAAATCCTAGAAGAAAGCCAAGAAAAAGCTCCCTGGACATTGGTCTCGGCAAAGAATTTACAACGAAGATCCCAAAAGCAAATGCAACAAAACCAAAAATAGGCAAGTGAGACTTAGACCAAAAAACTTCGCACAGCAAAAGAAAATAATCAACGGAGTAAACAGACAACCTATAGAATGGGAGAAAATAATTGCAAACTATGCCTCTAACAAATGACTAACATCCAGAATCTACAAGGAACTCAAACAACAAGAAAGAAACAACTGCATTAAAAACTGGGCAAAGGACATGAATAGACATTTCTCAAAAGAAGACATCCAAGCAGCTAACAAACACATGAAAAAATCCTCAACATCATTAACCGTCAGAGGAATGCAAATTAAAACCACAATGAGATATCATATTAAAGTAGTCAGAATGGCTATTAATAAAAAGTCAGAAAACAACAGATGGCATGGATATGAAGAAAAGGAAATGCTTATACATTGTTGGTGGGAATGTAAGTTAGTTTAACCTCAATGGAGAACAGTGTGGAGGTTTCTCAAAGAACTAAAAATAGTAGTGCCAGTCAACCCAGCAATCCCCTCTGGGTATCTACTCAAAGGGAAAGAAATCATTATATTAAAAAAGACACCTGTACTTGTGTGTTCATCACAGCACTATTCACAATGTCAGAGTTGTAGAACCAACCCAAGTGACCATCAGCAGCTGACTAGATAAAGAAAATGTGGCATATATACACCTTGGAATACTACACAGCCATAAAAAGAATGAAATCATGTTCTTAGTAGCAACATGAATGAAGCTGGAAGTCATTATCCTAAGTAAAGGAACTCAGACACAGAAAACCGCATGTTCTCAATTATAAGTGAGAGCTAAACAATGGGCACATAGGACATAAAGATGGAAATAATAGACAATGGGGACTCCAGAAGGTGGGTAAGGGTTGAAAAATTATCTGATAGACACAATGTTCACTATTTGGGAAACAGGTATGCTAGAAACTCAATCCCCACCAGTACACAATATACTCATGTAACAAACATGCACGTGTATTCCTGAATCTAAGGTAAAATAAAATTTAATAAATTATCTCATCAAATCTATAAAGAACCTTATAAATAATCAATGGATACAACTTAAAACAGCAATTAGATACCATTTGCTCCTAACACATTGATTACGGTATAAAAATTGTAATACTTAATCCTGAGCAGAAAGTGATAAGACAAATGCTTCATACACAATGGAAGGGAGAATAAATGGCTAAGTCATTTCTGGGCTGGAATTTGCTAAGAGGATGCAAGAACCTTACAATAGTCCTTACTCTTATGTGAGCCCAAAATGTGGTAATTTAAAATAATAAGTTCTTACCCTACTGATTTCTAATCTTTTTTTTTTTTTTATTTTTTTTTTTTGAGATGGAATCTCACTCTGTCACCAGGTGGAGTGTAGTGGGCACAATCTCAGCTCACTGCAACCTCTGCCTCCTGGGTTCAAGCGATTCTCCTGCCTCAGCCTCCCAAGTAGCTGAGACTACAGGTGTGCACCACCATGCCCAGCTAATTTTGTATTTTTAGTAGAGACGGGGTTTCACCATGTCGGCCAGGATGGTCTCGATCTCTTGACTTTGTGATCTACCCACCTTGGTCTCCCAAAGCGTTCTAGTCTTATTTCTATTAATCTTTATTTAAAATGTTTAAACTGTGGTTATTAAAGCAAAAATTTGAGAAAACCTAAGTGTTTGACAATAAAGACATGATTTATGGCTGACTGCAGTGGCTCATGCCTGTAATCTCAGCACTTTTGGAGGCTAAGGCAGGTGGATCACTTGAGGCCAGGCGTTCAAGACTAGCCTGGTCAAACATGGTGAAACCCCCGTCTCTACTGAAAATACAAAAATTAGCTGGGCGTGGTGGTGCACACCTGTGATCCCAGCTACTCGGGAGGCTGAGGCAGGAGAATCGCTTGAACCTGGGAGGCAGAGGTTGGAGTGAGCCAAGATCGCACCACCGCACTCCAGCCTGGGTGACACAGCGAGACTCTGTCTAAAAAAAAAAAAAAAAATCAAAAAAACATGATTTAAAAAGTTAGGATCCAGCCACAGCATGGACTGTTACGGAGCCATCACCAATAATATTTCCAAGAAGTACTTAATGGCATGGGATATGCTCCTGAATCTAATAAGTATTCAGAATTTGATTCTAAAGTTTATTTTAAAATTATATTTATATTTGTATAGAGAAAAGATTAGAGGAGAGATAATAAGATATTAGCAGTGCTTACCTCTAGACGGTAGGATTATAGGTAATATTCAGTTTTCTTCTTAATATTTTTTGAATTCTTTATAATCCAATATATTACTATTTAATGTAAAATAATCTTCATCCACTCCTTCCCATCACTTGGTCATGTTAATGTGGTCCTAGTCTATCCTCAATGAAGTGCGGAATCCAGGAAGGGGGAATAAGAGACCTCCCATACTCCTATTGTCAGTCTAACACCTGTCTTGTGAAGGATGAATTCTTTAATGCCACATACCCCCAGAAGTGAGTTAACAAAAAGGTGACTTTATAAGGAGACTTCAAACCATGTGATATGAAGAGTAGCTGGAATACATGGCAGGACCAGGAAGCCAGACTGGCTGCCCACCAGTACTTTGACGGTTATCATATAGCAGAGAGCAAGCTTGCCCAGCATCACCCCAGAAGAGAGGGCCAGTGACTGGAAATTACAGACAACTAGATTTTGATTCAGTTTAAGAAAGAACTGGCTAGGTGTGGTGGCTCACACCTATAATCTTAACACTTTCAGAGGCTGAGGCAGGAGGATCATTTGATCCCAGGAGTTCAAGGCCAGCCCAGGCTACATAGGGAGAATGTCAATACAAACAA
The DNA here is from genome assembly GCA_963573385.1 of Cacajao melanocephalus. NCBI lineage: Eukaryota > Metazoa > Chordata > Mammalia > Primates > Pitheciidae > Cacajao > Cacajao melanocephalus. The sequence continues at coordinate 88,854 of CAUYLG010046640.1, read as the reverse complement.
TTTAGAAAAAGTAGCTGGGCATGATGTCATGCACCTGTAGTCCCAGCTACTCAGGAGGCTGAGGTGGGAGGACTGCTTGAGACCAGAAGGTTGAGGCTGCGGTGTGCCACGATCATGCCACTGCACTCCAGCCTGGGCAACAGAGTGAGACCCCACCTCAAAAAAAGAAAAGAAAGAATGTCTAATGATGAGTACTGCCCCAAAGTGAAAGAGCAGCCTCAGCAAGGATGGATACTTGTCACTGGGGCCAAGGCTGGGTGACTACTTGGTAGCAAAGTTGAGAGGGGCCTTGCACCATTTCGGTGACTGCACTGGGTAGGTGTCCTCCAGGGTCTCATCTAGGCCAGTGATTCTATGCTTTGCCTATCATAAAATGGGAAGGATAATCCTAGAGGAATTACTTTGTCATTGTCCCCTCTTCCTGCCAGCTCTTCCGTTTCAAGCAGGAAGGCACCAAAGCCATTTTAGACAGGTGGTGTGTGTGTGTGTGTGTGTTTGTGGCTAGGATGAGATCGGGCTTTGGAATCAGGCAAACGGAGCTATATCAGTTAGAGCTCTTTCAGTTGCAAGGGGCAGAAAGCCAAGTGGAACTACATCATGAAAAATTTTTAAAAAATGAATTACCAAAAACAGGGAAGCTGAAGTGAATGGCTGCAGCACGGTTACAGCCAAGCCCTCTCTTTCTATTTTCATCCCTTGGTTTGTGTAGCTGGATCTAGCTCAGGTCTCTTCATGTGGAAGCAAGATGGTCTCCAAGTTTATGTTGTAGCTCATGACTCGTAAACTCAGCTCAGACTAAAATAGTTTTTCCAGTAAAGCTTAAGTAAAATCCCTGGGAAGCCCTCCTTAGATGGTTTGGGTCATATAACCATTCCTAAACCAATCGCTGTGTCCCAGGGTAGGAGTCTTCTGATTAGTTAGGCTGGGGTTATATGTACACCTTAGGAACTTGGGTGTGGTCAGTACAATTTAGCCTCACATGGACCACGTGAGTTGAACAGGATAAGCAAAGGAAAGTGTCCTATGTCCACTATAGGGAGATCGTGCCTGTGTTAAAAATATTTTGGAAAAAGAGTTATACCAGCTGCCATGGTGATCTATTTCATGTCCATACCATCTGGTAATTCTACCTCTCTTCTAGCTTGAATTTATCCTGCTATAATTTTCACCTGTCTTATTCTGTTCCAGCTTCAGGGTAGATGCAGCTCAAAACCTCTTCCCTCAAAGACACACTGTGAGGATTAATTAGGTTTTCCAGAAACCATCTTTAAAGTGCCATGGGATCTTCAGAACCAAATGCTTTGTGAAGATACGTTGCCATTAGAATCAATTCTCCATTTTCGATGCTTGTAGGGGGTTGGTGGTTGGGGTGAAGATGGACCAAAAGACAAATAGATAGAAATCTGTAACTAGTCCCAAGACTTCATTTTGACATGATAACCATTCTCTTCCCTCTTCAAGTACTTTACTTTTGCAGTTTGCAAGGAGCAAATGTGAAAACCATGAATAGGTTTGAACGTCCACACCCTTCTTCAAAAAGAAGAGGAAAAATTGGGAACAGGGGACTGGGAGTTGCTAAGCAGGTTGTATAATTAGAATCAAACCAGGATCGGCCCCTGGAGGATTCGCAGCTGGCTATGGCAGTGGCTTTCTATTTTTAGTTTGGGTTAATGAGCTATGAATGATATATAACTGTCTGGGCAGCGTGCAAACGTCATAATCTGGGCTCCTATATCAGTTTGCAAGATCTCTTTCTGAAGACTTTCAGGGGCAAATACTGGGAAGCATATGTAAGTTAGTGGGAGGACCACAACTCAGGGTGCAGGAAGCAGAGTGCAAGCCTGGCCCACAAGGCACACCTTAGGCAGTACCAGGCACGCTGGAGGGCTCTTCTGTGCCATATGCCTATGTGGATTGCACAGGCCTATCATCAGCATTCAGGGTGGGTGATACAGGAAACAGATTCAAGGGAGTAAGGCCTGGAGTCCAGGATAGAGTTCCATGTGCCTGACTTTTTTTCTTTTCTTTTTTTGAGACAGGGTCTGGCTCTGTTGCCCAAGCTGGAGTGCAGTGGCACCATCATAGCTGACTGGAACCTCTGCCTCCTTGGCTCGTTATCCTCTGACCTCAGCCTCCCAAGGAGCTGAGACTATAGGCACACACTACCAAGCCCAGCTAATTTTTGTATTTTTGAGGGTTAGAGACGGGTTTTCACCATGTTACCCAGGATGCTCTCAAACTCCTGAGCTCAAGCTATCTGCCCACCTCAGCCTCCCAAATGGTTGGGATTACAGGCATGAACCACTGCACCTAGCTTTTTTGTCTTGTCTAAACACATATTTTCCCCAACTTTTAGGGTTTTTGTTTTTGTTTTCTTGAGACAGGGTCTCATTTTGTCACTCAGGGTAGAGTGCAGTGGCTCATCATAGCTCACTGCAGCCTTGAACTTCTGGCCTCAAGGAATCCTCCCATGTCAGCCTCCTGAATGGCTGGGACTATAGATGCATGCCACCATGCCTGGCTAAAATTTTTAAATTTTAAATTTTTTCATAGAGATGGGGGTCTTGCCATGTTGCCCAGGCTAGTCTCAAAATCCTGGCATCAAGCAATCGTCCCACCTCAGCACCTAGGCATCAATAAGTATTTTATGAACGAATGAATAAATATGTGGAAATGTGATTCTTTTCCCTTACCCTGCTCAACAAATGGTTTCAACCTGTTTTCAGTAGCACTATCACGCGGGCCTCCACGTGCTCAGGGGAGAAGCCAAGTGGGCAGGGGTCAGGAAGCTGCCTACGTTCATGGCGATACACAGCTCCCCTTTTATTTGTCTTTTATATTGGCATTTCTTCATAGGATATCTTTGGAGAAAAGATTCTAGTTCCCAGAAAAAAAGTATGTTTGAAAATCGCTTCCCTAGACCTTACTCCTCCCACCAGTTACCCCTCGCTCACTCCCATCTTTTCTTCCTTCTTCCTTCCTCACAGAAACTTCCACAGAACTAATGCCTGGCAAGGGTTTAAAAATAGAAACCCCCCTCCCTCCCTCTATTCCTCCATTTCCTTTCCTTCCCACCCCTCTTGTAATTTGTTGTAAAAAAAGAAACTGTCTGGATGTGCTCCACTGAAAAACCATGCTCTTCCTTTCTAAATAAAACAACACTGATGGACTCCCTCAGTCAGCGGGCTGAGCCCCTGTGAGTCCCTGCGGGGCTGCCTCCTTCAGGTTTCCCTGTGGGAACTCAGAGGCACACCTGTGAGGTCCCACCTAACATGCTGGCCATGGGAGCTCCTCCCAGGTGGTTCCCTGGGGTGGCGGTGGGACTCACCTACCAGGGAGGGAGGAGAAAAGAAGTCGTGATGCTCCCAGGGTGAGTCCTGGAGCATACTGGCAATCTGTTGTGCTTTATTGGAAGCACAGAGTGTGTGTGTGTGCGTGTGTGTGTGTGTGCGTGTGTGTGTGTGGGTGCGTGTGTGTGTGTGTGTGTGAGAGAGAGAGAGAGACAGAACAGGAGGTAGGCAAAAACAAGGCAAAATGTGTTATGAGATGTATGTACAGCCATTGAACACAGCATACTTATGAATGAATTGAGAGACACTAGAAAAAACAGTACAGTAGAAAAAAAAAAAGGATTTTAACACCCAAAGTCCTGGTTTTCAATTCCCAGATCTATCACATAGTCTCTGTATGAGATTGGGCAAGTGACCTCATTTCTAGCTTCGTTCGCTTATCTATAAAATGGAGGTAATAATACACACTCCTCAATGTTGCTATAGGATTAAATGAGATAATGTTTACTTGAGGCCCACATATATTAAGCAGTTAGTAATGTACCCTTGCTATTATAAGGCAGGGCATCTTCACTCTGATGATGTTTAGAAATATTCAATATAAGATCAAACTGATAGTGGCCGAAACCACTCTCCTCAGTTAAATCTATGGTTCATTAAAATCCGGCAGAAGATGACAACTTCTTGACAAAATTAAATCTGCAAACTTTGATCTAGAAAAAAAGAGACTTGGAAAGATTATAAAGCCACACAATAAAGTCTTCACTGACAGAACTATAATTAGTAAGTTTTGATACAGACCCAAAACTGATCAACTAATCAAGTGGTTAATGCCTATTTTACTTATAAAATGATTTATCCTGAGGAAAAGTTTCAATAACATTAAATTAGATATGGGAAAAAATGGGAACAGTTTAACTGCTTTACATTTTAAAAGACTGATCAAAAATTAAGTTGGCTTAAGAGAATTCTCTTTGGAAAATAGGTTCTCAATGAGAGTTTATCAATGCAGACATCATTTCAATGAACACTTTGCATGTATAAATATAGAATCAAAATGTCCTTGGAGGTGAAATGGTAAACTCAATCTCTGCAATGATGATGATTAGGGTAATACTGATGGTAATAATGATGATGGTGACTATTATTAAAAAATGTTTTGGTGCAGGAGGGGTGGGGTGCGGTTAGGTAACGTGTTGGGATTTCCCGGCGGGAACAGAGAATGTTTAGATTAGATACATGGGATGCCAAGGCAAGATGCGTGCAGTCCTTCTGCCTCTTTATGTTTCAGATTTATGTGATGTCATTCCTCTGATGGGCTGAGTACAGGGAGATGGTTAGCAAGGACAATCAGCCCTTGATTTCTTTTATTTGACCAGGACGATGCAAGTTGCTCCATCTCCACGTGGGCCTATGGCAACACTAGGCTGATTAGCGGCAGGTCAAAAACTCATGGATTCAGTGCTCTTGGCCACAGAGCCTAAGGTGGGTGTGAACGTGTGCTGGCGTGGCTCAGGCAATGAGGGCCTGCCCACCCATTCTGCTACTTTTCTTGTGAGTCTTTTGGCAGCTCCTTAGCACCCCAGGCTGGCTCTTTTGTCCCATGTTCTCTTCTTCTCTTCCTCTCTTCCATTCTTCTTGCCTCTGGCATTTTTGTCTCAGCGTTAGAGCCAGAGCAAGAAAGGTGAAACTTAAGGTGAACAAGAATAAGGATTTATCCCAGAAGATGGAGGTGGGACAAGTGACGGAGGAAATTGCTGTGAAAGAGCATTCAGGCCATAGACCATGACCATGTGAACATTCAGACAGACCTGGTATACTTGAACCTTGAACTATAACTTATAACCTTGAACTGATACCCTCCTGTCTCCTTTCCTGGCTCCACATGTATACCGGTCTCACCACTGCAGACACACATCACCAGATATCCTGATTATCTTCACATCTTTAACAATGCCTCTTTAATAATGCCTTATGCATAGTCCTGCAGCTTGTAATCGAATATTTATTAAATTATCCAGCAATCATTTATTGATTCAACTATTTTTTTTTAATGCACTGGGTACCCTTGTGAGGTAGTAGGTTCTCTGTCACTGACAGGCTAGTGAATGGTTAGGAACAGCATGCATGGGATACTTGCATGCTGAATTGAATGACTTCCATGCAGTCTATGAATGTTTTCTTATTTTTTCTTTTGAGACGGAGTCTCGCTTTGTTGCCCGGCTGGAGTACAATGGCGTGATCTCGGATCACTGCAACCTTTGCATCCCAGGTTCAAGCGATTCTCCTGCCTCAGCCTCCTGAGTAGCTAGGACTACAAGCACACACCACCATTTCCAGCTCGTTTTTGTATTTTTAGTAGAGATGAGGTTTTGCCATGTTGGCCAGGCTGGTCTCGAACTCCAGACCTCAGGTGATCCACCCACCTCTGCCTCCCTGTGAATGTTTTCTATACTGCCCTAGGGTCTAAGACAGACTTGACTGATGGAGATTTATAGAGCAAAAACAAAGATGGAATAAAAACAAAAATACATTATGTTAGCCTTATATCATATATATTTCAGGAGTGATGAGTCTCCTTTTTGGATGAGAGTGCAAGGATAATTAGAACAATAAGTGAAGAGGTGATCAACCTTAAAAGAAATTTTGGGCTGAGAGAAACAATTGTATTTGTTCTCGATCATTACAAACGGCTTCTCTTTCCTCTACTGAGGGATATAGGGGTCAGTTTTGCAAGTCTGGAACTTTGATTTAATAGCCCTTTACCCCTGGGCATTCATATCCTGTAAAGTCATAATTCCAGCCAAGAAAGCTAACAAGAAATCAAGATAGAGACCAGAAAGATGATTTATAGCTACAATTGAAGATGCTCCTTTTCAATACCTAGAGTGCTTATGTTCCCATGTCAAGGAAACTCATTCTAGGATCCATATGTATATATGAGAAGACAAATAAAAGCTAAGAAGCATGAAGAAGTGAATCAGAAGCTTCACCTCAAATGATTCTGGGTGAGCAATAGAAATCTACCTTTTTCTACTCTAGGCAAAAAATCTTTCCAGCACCCTGAGTACTCCCATGACCATGTGTCTCACTCTCTGTTGTGCTGCAGATGCACAACCCTAAATTTCTCTTTCCAAGTTCCTTGTTTCAGGGTCCTGGGCTGGGTAGGAGGTTTCCAGTAGCTAGTGATGCCATTTCCAGATGACCTCTTGACCTGCCAGTGAAGTGTGCTGCTCCCTTCCGTTACAAAGAACTCCTGCTTCTGTGCCTTTGCCCTAGAGCAACTTTAAGCAATTCCTGGAATCTGGTGTTGCTTTTCATCTGCAGAACCTTTGTATAATTTATAAAATCTTTAAAATTCAGAAACCGTCAGACTAGTAGAGATGATTTATCCAACATCCCATTTAGCCAATGAGAAAAACAGCAGCCCAAGAAAGAGAAACAGAGTTGCTCACTTGGCAGGTGGAGGGGCTAGACTGAAAGCCAGGAACTTACCCAACCTTTCTCGGAGCTTGTTCTTCATCCTTTACACCATCAGAGATGCACCTGCTTTGGGCATTGGCACTCTCTGCAGCACTAGCATTGACTTCTGTATCTGCACTCCTAGTCAAGTGGCCCAGCCATGCTTCATTTCAGGACCCTGGACAACAGGGAAAGAGCCAGCTCTGTCTCCACCTACCTCCTGACCTATTACAGAACCAGAAAGTGTGAGAAAAGCGATCCCTTGAAGGGGTGAGCTGATTTGTGCAGTTAATTACCTCTTTAAATGGCTGTCCTGCTCATTTCCCAAGCATTGATGGTCCAGTTAAGAGAGATGAAGCACAGGAGCTGGGGTACCCAAGCATGATCCGAGGACCAGGTGTGTAGGGGAGTGAGCTGTTTCCCATCGTGGGAGGCCTGTTCTGACTTTTAAGCACATGAACCAGTGCCATCTTCCCCAAGCTCTTTTTCCCAAAGGCCAAGGACTTTGTCTGCTTTCTTCTGGAGATGAAGTTCTTGTCATTTCAAAGAGAATGCTGTGCATTGTTCACTTCTTCTTCTTCTTTTTTTTTTTTTTCTGTTTTCATTCCTATGTTCTGAGCTTAAATGAGGATTTTTATTCCTCAATGAAGAGACAGGAAGTATGAATGGAGAAGGGAGCTGTGAGAGAAGAAATGGAATTATTGAGGTATGTTTTTTGGGAGGATCACAAATTAGGATCCTTTATATCTTTATAAATTATAAAATAAAAGGCTTTTCTTTCTTTTTCTTTTTTCTTTTTTTTTTTTTTTTTTTTTTTTTAGATGTAGTATCACGCTGTCACCCAGGCTGGAGTTCAGTGGAGGAATCTCAGCTCACTGCAACCTCTACCTCCCAGGTTCAAGCAATTCTATTGCTTCAGCCTCTCAAGTAGCTGGGATTGCAGGCGCACACCACCACACTTGGTTAATTTTTGTATGTTTAGCACAGACAGGGTTCCCTCGTGTTGGCCAGGCTGGTCTTGAACTCCTGAGCTCAAGTGATCCACCTACCATGCCTGGCCTAAAATGCCATTTTCAATGGCCCTCTTCAATGTATTGCTCACCCTCCTTACTGAGTTTGTAATAAACTTTCAGTAAACATTTGAAAATAAAAATAAAAATGCACAATAAAAACAAAACTGCTTAGTTGTTACAAGTGATGGTTTATTGCTGTGGGTTTTAAAGTATTAATGAAGTAGAGTTCACTGCAAATTCTGAATTTTTATCAAGCTTTTGTCTCACAAAATAGTTCTCTGAGGGCAATGATTTTGCTTGCATTTGTTTATTGTTCTGCTTTACTTTTTGTCAACAGATTTATTCTACCACTAGGTCGACAGAGTATGGGTACATCAATGACTGGTCCCCCTTCTCTATGTCACTTCACTAGGAGTCACGAAAACATATTTATTAAGACTCTGCACTATTCTAAGCATTTTACATCTCATTACTCTTTCCGAAAGCCTTATTAGATCAGTAATACTACTACCTTCATTGTAATAATGAGAAAACGAAGGCACCAGGAGGTTAAGTAATTTGTCCAACATTCTCCGAAAACCACATGCATCATTGTACATTTATGCTAAAAAGCTACATTTTCTTGTTTTTCATAGTCACATCTATTGACCTTCATGTGTCATTCTTTTGTATATTTGTGTTCCAGAAATTGCCATGGCAGAAAGGACATACTCACTGCCATGAGAACGAGTTTTCCCTAAACATAATTACATTACTTTCTTTCAGTGAAATAAATTAACATTGCTCTGAAACAACACTACAGGAATGCTTGCCATTGCTTCAAACCATACAAATCGACAAATGGCACACACACAGGACCACTGGGGAGCTGAGCTTACATTTGGAGAGCTCTCTGAAGTTGAAGATTGGCAATACAAGTGACAGTAACTATGTGGTGCTTCTCTCATGGAAGATGGGAACGCACAGAGATGAGAAGATTCACAGGCTCCGTGCTCCTGTGCTAATCACCCAAGTGCACTGTGTGAGAAGGTCCTTCACCTAGGCTGGAGTCTAGCCCTGGAATTGGAACTGTGGTGCTGCAGCCAGGAAGAACCTTGAACGAGGAGTTCTTGCTGCTATGCACCTGCTTGTGTCCTTTCCCTTGCAGCTTCTCTCACCTTCTTTGGGGGAGCAGACCAACTCTTTCCTGTACCTCCTGCCATGATGCTTTCACAGCCAATTAAAATTCTATTCCATTCTCAGCAAGGGAGCTGGCAGCCTTGGGTCTCCCCAGCAGGATGGGCTGGCTGCAATTAATGTCCCTTCTGGAGTCTGATTAGCTAAGGAGAGGCCAGAATACTCATCCTACCCCCAAAGCCACATTTAAATTAGGAAATGGGGGTTTCCCATCTTATTGCCTCTATTAAGAGTCATCAGTTAATGCAAATGTGTTAACTACTTTCTATTTCATTTGTGGTAGTGGACCCAGATCACAAAGCCAGGAGCTCATTCCATAACTGGATGGTCCCAGGAACAAAGGGAGGAGATACTCCTTGATTCTTTTAGTCACCAAATTCCAGCGCATTGGAATGAATTGAGGGCAAACTTTATTAGGCACAGGCTAGGAGTTGGGAATTCAACAGAAGCCATGGGAATAATGTTGATTATTATTATTTTGGAGCTTTGAATGTAGAAAGTAATGCATAAGAATGATGTATTTAAGGGCCAGGCACAGTGGATCATGCCTGTAACCCAATACTTTGGGAGGTCAAGGTGGGCAGATCGCTTGAGCCCAGGAGTTCAAGACCAGCCTCAGCCACATAATGAAACCCTCCTCTGTAAAATATACAAAAAAAAAAAAGTTAGCTGGATCTGATGGCACACATCTGTAGTCCCAGCTACCTGTGAGGCTGAGGTGGGAGGATCACTTGAGCCTGGGAGGTCGAGGCGGCAGGGAGGTGTGATCATGCCACTGCACTCTCACCTGGACGACAGAGTAAGTCCAACTCAAAAATATATATATATATATAATGCATTTAAGAAAAAATTTAAATGATGGAAAAGGAGGAGAAAAGAAAATTAATAAATATAGCATGCATATTGTGTGGCAGACATTTTACATATAGCAAAGAATCCCACAAACACTCTGCACTTTTATAGATGATAGAATTAAAGCTCCGCCAGGTTAGGGAGATTGCCCAAGATCACAAAGTTAATGTGGTAGATCGATTGTACTAATGGCTCTAGATCTTCATGCTTCCCTATAGCCACTTTCTCTGGGTAATGCCCACCCACACCGACTCCAAAGTAAGCCACATAATTTGCTTTGGTTGGCGGGACATTAGCAAAGTTGATGCAAGTAGAGGCTTGACAAGTGCTTGTGCATTGAAAAGTGCTTGCCCTCTCCTTCTCGTGGGAACTCTTCTGCCTTCAGGGGAGCAGGCCTGGGCAATTCTACTGGATGATGAGAGACATGAGGCAGAGGAAGGTCAACCTAACCTGAATCAGACAGTGTCCAGCCAATGCACAGATGCATGAGTGAGTCCAGCCAAGATCAACCAAGCCAGATCAGCAGAACCCCTAAGCCAACTTGTAGGCTTGTGAAAAGTAATAAGTAGTTGTTATTTTAAGACACTAATTTTGGAATGCATATGCAGAAGTGAAATCAGCAGCTGATGTTAACTGATACAGCTAGTAAATGGCAGAGCCAGAAGCTGTCTGATCTGAAAGCCTGTGTATTGTTCATTCACCATGAAAAGACAGGAAAAGGCTAAAATTGCAGCAGGAAAAATGCAGGTTAGATTAAGATATGTTTTTAACCACAAAGTCTTTTAGTCACACAAGGGTCTTATTGAGGAAGAGTGTGGGGTTCCCATATCTAGGCATCTTACAGGGCAGTGGTTGGCAGTTATCTGACTGACAGGTTTTAAATGTGGGACCTTTCAGCCCAGGTGTCTTTGCCCTAAAGTTTGCCATCTCAGGGATTGGCTATGCTGAGACTCTTGACAATAGTACTCCAAGTCATTCCTTTCACCCATCAGTTCCACGGAGAAGGCAAAGCACCCAGGCTGTTTCTGCAGCCTCCAGGGGGCTAGGCACCCCCTGGTTCTCTTTCATGGCTGAGACCCTCCCCTCCAAGATTGCCACAGTTGCATTGCTGCTCATTTCTGACTTAGCTCTTCCCCAATCCTGCAGCCACATCCCACTCTTTCCCTACAGTACAAAGAAAGATAGAAAAAAAAAAAAAAACAGACTCTTTACATCTTCTGAGCCTTTCTTTTCAGGGTCACAGTGGTGGTACTGTTGACAGTTGCCCATGAGAAAGAGGAGAAAGGACAAGACCTGGAGCGAGTGGCAATAGCAGCAGATAGTGACACACTCAGATGATATAGATGGAAATTGGTGTCACCCTCCTGAGGGCCAACGTAGCAGCATGTATTAACAGCCTTAAAAATGCCCTTTGAATTAGTAGTTCCATTCCAGGACTGTCTTCTCAGGAAACTCATGGACAGGACCTGCAAAATCACGGATCACCATGAGAATGTTTTCGTGACATAGTGTGAATGGAAAAATACAAGTTAAAAACAGGCTGTACATTATGTTCCTGATTTAGGAGGAATTATATGTGTGGGAAGGGGCTGTAGTTTTAAGGAAAATTTTGATTTATAATAAATCTGTACACATTTTTAAGATATTTTTGAGAGGGGAACCATTTTTCCTTCCCAGCCTCTGGGCATATATAGCCATGGCTTGAACATAGCAGGAAAACATACCTTAAAAACCTAACAGAGGCTGGGCATGGTGGCTCACACCTGTAATCCCAGTACTCTGGGAGGCCAAGGTAGGTGAATCACTTGAGCCCAGGAGTTTGAGACCAGCCTGGGGAACATGATGGAACTCCATCTCTAAAAAATATATAAAAATTAGCTGAGCATGGTGGCATGTACCTGTAGTTCCAACTACCCAGGAAGCTGAGGTGGGAGGATCACTTAAGCCTGAGAGGTCAAGGCTGCAGTGAGCCATATTGTGCCACTGTATTCTAGTCTGGACAACAGAGCCAGACCCTGTCTCAAAACAAACAAAAAAACCCCACCTAAAAGACTGGTAAAAGTCTGGAAGAAAAAGTGGTTGAAATGAACAATGACATGAGAATAGAATTTAAAAATAGAACTTTTCGGGGTGGATGGATGATGGCTGAGCAGAAGATGAATGAAGATTTAAATAATTGTGAAGCATAAGAGGATGGGGAACGTGAACTTGGGTCACTAAATCCCAGAAAATGACTGAGAACAGCAGGTCTTGATTGATTGCTTAACTATCTAGCCACCTGAAATAAAAAAGGTAATATGTTATGTACCAGGTCCTAATTAAGTGAAATGCAGACCTAAAAATCATGACAAAAGCTGAGAATCTGTCTGGATTGGAGAGAATGCGTCCTCATGTATGAATGTCTCTTGGGCAGGAGCCCTCCTGAGTTCTCAACACCAGGGCTAAGAGTCAGTGATCAACCAATGCCGCTGAATGGCTCCTAAAAGAAGACCATGGGCTATGGCCTCTCTTCTTTGGAGGGAAACAATGCTGGTCCATAAATATCCCCCTGACCCCTGAGTGCAGACGTGTGAGCTGTTCTAGGAACTTAGGCCCTGTCGCATGTAGGTTGTCATATATGGATCGGAATGGGAAAACCGGAAGGCACTGGTGAGCAAGGAAGACTCCAGGGCTCCCTTCTATCTGCCAGGGCTGGGGGCAGCAGTCTAACCAGAGGCTGGGGAAGGGGAGGAGGACTTTTGAAGACCTCCCAACAGGCCCTTCCCAGCTCTAGAAGCAAGGAATATAGAATTCTTTGAAACAGAAAATAAAATTGCAAAGATGACAGAAGCTACAGCCACTTGGAGCAGCTTAGCAGAAGCTTGGAGTCAACAGACCGAAGTCTATTCACACGCCATAGTAATTCAGATTCTACTTAGCATGCTTATTCCTGACAGGGATCTGGAGCCAAGATTTCAGGAATAGTACGTTTCCTTGAGAGGTGTGAAAAGAACTGGGCCAGGTTTCCAGCAGACCCTGGCATGGCTATCACCTGGTAAGAACGGGAGACATCAATCTCACCGGGCGCGGGACCTGCCCTTGGGCGCTCTGAGCCCAGAGCAGGGTTTGGTTTCGAATTGTTTCTCTAGTTCAGTGCTGCCCCATTGTACCACCCTCAGAAAGGCCAGTGCCCTCTCTGGGTGGCAGGTTTTTCAGTTTAAATTGAGTATAATGATGAAGCTGATAATGAAGAAGAAATACAAGTCTCATATAGAGGAAGAATTGAAAAACAATTTAAATGTTTACAGCAACGTCTTTATAAAGTGAGCAGATAAAATGATAAAGCAAAGATTTCTTTTTTTTTTTCTCCTGTTCCTCTTTGCTTGCTAAGCTCTTTACCATGCAGATCATTTTACCCTCTGGGTCCTGCTTTCACTTTTTGTAGGCAAAACGAAACCCCCAGCTGGCCTTAGAAACACACCAGCTCACAGCCCTACCTGAAAGCCAGGAGGTAAAGAGAGGAGATGGCTGTAAACATTCACAACTTAATACCTGTTTGTTTTCCCCGTCACAGGAGGTAGAAACATACGCATGTGCAGGGAGAAGGCTTGGGGAGCAACACGGAGGCAAGCAGGTGAAGGAAGGGCCGGGGTGTCTGTTTTGTCCTTCCCTCCCCTTGAAGTAACAGGGCTGTTAGCCACACCTGGAGACTCCTGGCTTTCAGCACAATTATTACCCACATGCATGATCTAGGCTCCCAGGCAACTACGCACTCTCAGGTTTCAGACTGATGAACTTCATTTACAAGGCAGCAAAGTGAGGTGCCTGGTAAGGCTGAACACTGAAGACACGCCTCATCCACAAGGCAAGAGAGCATAGTCCTCTCCCTACCTCCTTTTGTTAGGATGTGAAGAGATGAAGTATGGATAGGTGGGTACCTGAGAGCCAACAATGACCCCACAATAAACACTACCTGGGTGTCAGACAGGGTCCTAAGAACGCCTTACGGTCGGGTGCAGTGGCTCATGCCTATAATCCCAGCACAGCAACATGGTGAGACCCCATCCCTATAAAAAATAAACAAAATTAACAGGGCATAGTGGTGCATGCCTGTAATCCCAGCAGCTCAGGAGGCTGAGGTGGGAGGATCACTTGAGCCCAGAAGGTTGACAGCTGAAGTGAGCTGAGATCGCGCCATTACACTCCAGCCTAGGTGACAGGGAAAGACCCTGTCTCAAAACCAAAACAAAACAAAACCCTCACTTGTGTTATCCCATTGAATCCTCATGAGCACCTGGGAAGGCAAGAAGTATCTTTGGTCCCACTTTACCCCTGAGAAAACTCACTCCAGGACAGCAAGGATTCAACCCAGCCAGCCTGGGTCTGGCCATGCTGTATCATCCCAGGCATGTCAGGTGCTCAAGACAACACCTGGCCTCTAGTCCACGTTCAAGGGTGTGAGCTACCAAGAGAGGCTGCAACAACAGCAGAAGGGCTAGCAGAGCGGTAGAGCTGCAGATGGCGTGGGTGGGGTTGGAGTGGGTAACATCCCTCGCCTAGCAAGTGGAAGAACTGGGATTTGAACCCAGCAGCCAATGCTTGCATACAGGGTTTGGCACCTGGAAAATGTTCAGTAAGTTACAGCTACTGGTATTTATTTTTATCTTTGTATACATAAGAGTCTTAAAGTAATGTAGGAGACAGAAGGTTTGCTGAGGAGTATCTGGTCCAGCGTTTCACAAAATGAGTCTCAGCCAACCTTGCTTCAAGAGAAGAGTGCGTCTTCATGGAATCAGAATCTCTGGAGTGAAGCCTGAGCTTCTGAATGCTTAACAAGCCTCCCAGGTGATTCTTATGCATACTAAACTCTGAGAACCAAGAAATCAGGGCTTCTTAAGCCTGGGGCCACCAGCCAGAGAGGGTAGCAGAGCTGGGATTGGCTCCTAGGAAAGATCTTGCTTCACCTACCCCCTGCCCCTGCCCTGCTTTGTAAGAGTCCATGACACACAGAAGTGGTCTAAGTGCCTAAGGTTGTGATCTGGAACATTAGTGAGGTGTAACTTGCCATCACAGCTCATTTGCACTTGCAACATCTGCTGTTTCCCTTGAACACACCAAATGATATTAATTACAGTGACTACAAATTATTTTTTGAAGAATTTCACCACAGCTCCTGCAAAGAACACCATGAGGGTTTTGCACAGCTGAGGCTGGAATCCCTCTGCTTGTGCTCAGAGATCCCAGAGGGCTGCTTGTAGGAGGCAACGGTATTTGCCCCTTAACTTGCTAGGGGACCTGTGCCTTTGCCTTGGCTTGACTTCTGGGAAAGAAAGAGAACGTGGTGACCCGGCATCCCTGAAATTTCAGTGTAGTGGCCTGGAACCCTGGAAACAGGCCCAGCCCACCACATGCAAATAGCCCAATTTTGGTCATGCAAGATTTATCTAAATTAGATTTTCCTATTTAGCCAGGGGGAGGAGTGACAGCAAATCAGTCTTTAATTGTAGCTGTTTGGTAACAATGGTGATGGTAATGATGAATTATGCAGAAAGACAGACAGTATGTTACACATGTAGGTCGTTAGAAATACAGATATGATTATGAATATACATATTAAATGTGACCTCTTTTTCCCACCAGCCCCCATATAGCTTGGTTTGTTTATTATGAAGATTATGTTTGACTTTATAGAACTGGATGTTATTTAAATTCAATTATTGTGAGGTTAAGTTCTTCTTTCTAGTACCAGGTGAGTAAATTTGGAGGCAGTTAGAGGGAATGGGTACATTTGTCTTATGCCAATAAAATTACAGGGAGAAAAGCACTGCAGGAACAAAATAATTATCGTGAAAATGAAAAACACAGTTTGGAGGGTTTGGCTTGGATCTGTTTGTTTTCCTTGTCTCTTTTTACATTCTTTTTTTACATTAAAATCATGAGCAGAAAGTCTGGAAAATATTCCATGAAGATGGAAGCAAATTAAGAGAGAGAGAGAGAGAGAGTGTGTGTGTGTGTCTGTGTGAAAATAAGCTACTGGTAGGAGAGTAGAACTAGAAATAATTATGTGGTTAACTGAATTTAGTGTAGCTAACTACAGCTCATTAAGGGCTTAAATCTTTTTTTTCCCAGTAATAGAGTTCTTTCTTTTTCTGATCAAATTATATTGCAACAATCGCTTATTTCCTCTTGCCAGTGTCAACACACTGTTAGTCTCCTGAAGCCAAGAATTGGCCTTGGTGCCATCAGGAGGGAGGTGAGAACCCGGCGTGAGCTGGCTGGGAAGGGAGCATGTGAAATGCCCTGGATGGGTGGTGCAGCTAAAGGATTGGCTGGGAAGGACTCCAGCCAGAAAACAAAAAGCTGCTCACACACTATGCGACACCACACGTGGAGAATTCAGAAGGGCTGGTCTGTGAACAGCAATGGATTCTAGGGCCATGGGGGATCTTTGAAGGTCATCTTGCCAGCCAGCCTGCCTCCCACAGATAAGGGGGAAACTCACTTAATCATTCTCTAGGGCAGCAGGAGTCAAACCCTTCTCCATTCATCTCTCCTCCACAATCTTTGCTGGAAAGAAGATCTTCATGATAGGTCATTTTTCTTGATCCTGATACCAGGATACATTGACCTCCCACAGGTCTGTAGAATGAAGAAATTACTGCCTGGTGTCCTGAAGGAAGATACACCGGAATCTTTTGGTTTCTCCTAGTTTCTTTCTATTCACTGGTTCCATTGCTGTTCCCCTTTTGTCTCCTCCCTCCCCAACCCTTTCCACCAACCCGGATCACAGACAGAAATAGCTGGTCAATATCACGCACAGTTTGGTTGTGCCAATAAAATTAGGTGTGTGTGTTGTGTTATTGGCAAGCTTTATTGTTAGCTGGTCCCCCAAATATAGGAGCCCAAGGAGAGATACAAATCAGTACTTTCTCTATCAAGCCTATCACCACAGAGATGATCTAAGATGGACACTGGAGAATTCCCACTTTCTCTGTCATCTCTCCTTATTCTCATTCCACAAATCTAGTGAATTTTCTACTCCTATGCCCATTCCCCCCCACACCGATACACATAGGTTCCAGCTCCACCCTGGAGGGGAAATTCCTATTTTAACTCTAGGTTCTCTGAGTCTTCACAGTGGAACAACCACAAGGCAACTGGACTTTTCTTTGCTAATGTGAACTCCATCTCAGAGCAAACTTCAATGGGTTGCTATGCTTCCAAAAATCTCTGTCTCTTAACTTTGTCTTAACAGATATCTCCCCCTCACCAAGGGTTGGGTTGTGAAGAAAGAGTGAAGGGGAAGTAAACCCCATGCTGTTCTACCCCCAACATAATCACACATCAATTAATACTCAATAAATATTACCTGCCAGGAACTGGTTCAGAGGAAAGGGACTGAGGGGAAAGCACAATAGAGTTTCCGTCTTGGTGTTAATATCATAACAGGGGAGCCAGCAAGGCCATCTCTTACATCAGGACAAAGAAGGCAAGGGTCTGATGGACAGCCTGCTGTGGATGGGAGTCGAGACAGAAGGCAGGTGTCCTGCAGTAGGCAGAGAGGATATGGGTAAATTTGATGGACAGACTGGTTCCAGAGCCCTCCTTTTCCATTTTATTTAGCAAGTAACAACCTCTCTATTTTCATCTATAAAATGAAGGAAATTGTTATTAGCCTCATTTAGCTATTGAGGCAGTAGATGGTATAATGCCGGTGAAAGTGTTTGTATGTAGACCTGTGAAATATTTATAATAATAGAATTATTAATAAGAAAATATTACAGAGAGGAGAAATAAAGGAAGCCAGGAGAATGATCAACATTTGAAGTGGGTGAGAACGTAGGCTTAGAGGTGAGGACATCTGCTATAAACTCTTACCTATTAGCCAGCATTTACTGAGAGCTTACTGTGTGCCAGGCCTGGAGCTAAACAGAGTCTTTTACTATCCTCCTCCCTCAGTGTCACAGATGAGCGATTTTATTTTAATAGAAAGAACACTTAGTGCTGCCCACAAGCATACTTTATTTCTCTAGTCTAATCACTCTAGAATGCTCCTGGATGACTATTTTATACCAGTCCTCAGACCTCCAGGACCTTCTCCCCAATCTTCACTCTCAGCCTATGCCCTTTCTTCATACTGCACTAAGAAAATAGAAGAAACCAGAACGAAAACTTGCCAAGTCCACGGTTACTCCTTGGTTCCCATCAGCAGCATTTGACAAGGTCCATTGCTCCCTCTTTTCTTGAAACACCATCTTCTTCTTGGCTTTTAGAAAAATGTTCTCTTGCCATCTCACTGAGCTTCCCTTCTAAGTCTCTTCTGCTGCTGCTTCTACATCTCCTGACCTCTAAACATTGGCATCCTCTAGCCATCAGCTTGGTATCCCTTCCTTTTCCTACCTACACTTACTGCTTTGGTTGTCTCATCCAGACTCATAGCTTTCAATACCATCTGTACACCAGTGACTCTCAAATTTATATCCTGAGCCTGGACCTTTCCCGAAACTCCAGACTAACATACCTCTCAGTACTTATTTGACATCTCTTGGATATCTAGCAGGCATCTTAAAGTGGACACTTCTAAAACTGAGCTCCCAATCTTTCCTCCAAAACCTGCATCTCGTTCGGTCTTTCCCATCTCAATTAAAGATAATTCCCTATCCTTCTCATTGTGCAGGTCAAAATTAGCACCATTCGTGACTTTTCTGCTTCTCTCCTTACCACATCTAATCCGTCAGCAAAGCTTAACATCTACATCCTCAAAATAGATCCTGAAACTGACCATTTCTCAGGACTTCTTCTGCTACCATAGTGGTCCGAAACACCATCAGGACTCACCCGGATGAACGCGACTCGAGCCCTTATTTCCCTCCAGTCTGTTTACAATAGAGCAGCCAGTGATCCTGTCAAACATGATCAGGTCATGTCACTCTCCTCTGCTCAAAACACTCACGATTGCCCATCTCATTCACAAATGCCGAGTCCTCAAAATGATCCACAGATCAGGCCTGATCTGTCCCCTGACTCTTGATCCCTGTTATATCTCTGACTTCATTTTCTGCTCCTCTTCCTCTAAACTACCCCAGAGACACCAGCCCCTTTGGTTCCCCTAGGACATACCAGGCATGTTTCTGCCTCAGAGCCTTTGCACCTGATATTCCCTCTGTCTAGAATGCTCAGCCCCCAAATACTGAGTGGCTTGCTCCCTTACTTTCCTCAGGTCTTCACTCAAATACTGCCATTGAGTGAAGCCTTCATACATATGATTTCAATCCTATGTAGGATTTCAACCCGCCTGCCTCCCTTCTATTCCATTTCCCTTTTCCCTGCTTATTTTTCTCCATAGCACATATGGCTCTTAGGTATATATACTTCACTTTTTATCATATTTATTGTCTGCCTTGACTAGAGAATTTTAGTTCCATTCACTGCAGTATCCTTATCACCTAAAACAAAACCTAGAACATAGTAGATGAATATTTAATGAATAAATAATGATTGAGCAAGGCCCAGAGAGGTTAAGCAACTTGCCCAGGGTCACACAGATTGTAACAGCTTGGATATGCCCAAGCCTGCCTGAGATTAGAGCCCAAGCTTTTAACCACCATATTAGTCTTATTAAAGGAATATGTCCCTAAATTGCACCCCAAGGCTGGTGTTCCTGTCTCCTTGTTCTGTTCTCTCAGATTTCCAAACTACAGCACGGCACAGGACTGTCTTTGCAACACTAGACTGTATTTCTTTCTTTCTATTCAGTGGCAGGGATGCCTGGCACCTGTGTGGGTAGAAGGGGAAGTCTTTGATTTACCTGTCACTACCATGGCAACCAGGTAACCTAGAGACTCCAAAAGCGAGACCTTCAGACCGAAAGAGGAGAAAAATGAAACAAGCTCAAACTAAACAGAAAGAAATCTATGAATGGAGAAACCACTGGAGACTGCCGCCTGCAGCTTGCTGTGTCATCGGCAGTGTTGGGAGGGACATAGAATTTCTCCTCAACCATCACAAGCTTCTAGTTGGGACAGACCCTTGTAACAAAAGACAAATTAACAAGAGAAAAACGAGCAAGTTTATTAGCGTATGCAGTGTGTATCGTGTGGGAGAAACTTCAACAAAGGTTAACTCACTGGCTCAGAACTCTGGCTAATATAGCATCTTCAACAAAAACAATACATTTCTAGAGAAGTGACAAGACAAAGGAAAAGGACTTTGAGTCTCTATGGGCAGCAACTCGGGAGGAAATAAAACAAAGGGCAGAAAAACTTTAGTTAGTAAAACTTGTTAATATAAATTCCTCTATTGCAGTGAGACTAGCAGTGAGCTGAGATTGCACCACTGCACTTCAGCCTGGGTGACAGAGCGAGACTCCGTCTCCATCTCCAAAATTCTCTCTCTCTCTCTCTCTCTCTCTTTCCATTTATAGATATATATATATTCCTCTGGTATCATCTGCTGGAGGCTGATGAGGGTCTAAAGCTGTGTTCAATGCTTACTTTGTTCTCCTGGTGGAAAGGCGGAGGCAAAGACACAGATGTGTCTTGTAAATCTATGTCCTGCTTTATGCAAATGGAGAAAGAGCAGAGAGTTCTTCTGAATCTGCTGCTTCTTAATTGTCTTAGCTCAACACACCTTCGTATTTTGGGGAGGCATATTATGGTCTCCTGCAGCAGAGAGCGGAATACATCTATCTGCTCTCCCTCCCACCAGCTCCATCACAACCAAGGCTAGAGGGTCATTGCCTGCCTCCTGCTTCTAGCACAACCCCACTTAATCCATACAAGAGGCCTGCACTCTTCTTCTGTTTGGCATCCCTGAAAAGAACTTTCTCCAGAAGCTCCCAGTGTCCCCGTGGTGACACAAGGAACAATCTTGGGCTAGAAGTCAGGGTCCCTCATCCGTCCCAGAAGAGCAGACTCTCTTAGAAAAGTCCTTCATCTTTACCACTCCTGGTGACCTGATTGACTCTTTTCTTTAGGCATCTGTTCCCTTCCTTACCTATTTCACCTGTCTTAGAGTGACAGTAGGAAATAGAGCTGTAGTAGAAAAAACTATGAAATTAAAGTTCTTACAGAAATGTGAGCTAGAATTGTAATATTTTACCACGAGGATTTACCTGTGCCAGGCACTGTGTCAAAGCCTTGCATTCATGATCTCATTTAATCCTTACAGGTCAGGCACAATGGCTCACACCTGTAATCCCCACACTTTGGGAGACTGAGGCAGTGAGGCTGAGGTAGGAGGATCATTTGAGCCCAGGAGTTTGAGATCAGCCTGGGCTACATGGTGAAATCTCATCTCTACAAAATATACAACACATGTTGCAGGTGTGGTGGCATGTGACTGTAGTCTCAGCTACTCCAGAGGCTGAGGTGGGAGGATCACCTGAGTCTGGGGAGGTCAAGGCTGCAGTGAGCCATGATCATGCTACTCTGCACTCCAGCCTGGGCCACAGAGTGAAACCATGTCTCAAAGGAAAAAATAAAATAAAATCTTTACAACCACCCTTGAGGAGGTAAGAGTTACTTATAAAGGAGAGATGAAGAAATGGAGCCTCAGAGAGGTTAAGAGACTTGCCTAAATTTGCACAGCTGGTGAAGAGACGCCAAAAACTAAGCGGCTGTTTCCCAAAACCATGCTCTTAACCACTCCCCCGCAGTGTGTCCCTTGGGGGCCCGGTGATTAGGGAAGATCCCATTTTTCTTGTTTCAGTTATTCTCAGGGCGGTCTCTGGCCTCAACACTCTGAGCAGATCGTTGAGGAAGCGTCTGGCGCCCTTCGCATTTAATGAGCCCCTTTGATCTGTGGAGTTTGCTGAGCTCTGCAGACAAGATCACGGTAATCCTCCTAGTCCAAATGCTGCAGCCTCAGGAGCTGGGCCAGAGGGGCTTGTCCTTTCCCACACCCTGGGGCCTGTTCAATTAGTAAGCACACCTTAATCGTACATCGCTGATGTGCTCAGTTCTATGGAGTATGTAGGAGCAGCTCTAATCCCAGAGGATTTGAAGATGGTGAGGTGCCAGACTGTGGGTGATGATGGAAGACTTGGCTGAGGGTCTGAGCTGGGCCAGGAATTGAGGTGGGATTTGGAGGGGGCGGGGAGACTTACAGGCACAGGTGCAGGTGGGACAGCAGCAACCAGAGGATGGAAGCGGGGTGAGCAGAGTGGGTGGTGCAGCTCAGACTCTGACAGCCGTGTGACCCTGTGTGAGTCATTTATCCTTTGTCCTCAATTAGGGATATCTCTCATACTGAGAGAATTTTACTAGGGCAGAGGGGGCGGGAATTCACCTCAGTGTCCACGTAGCACCATTTTGGCTTTTAATACAGTTTACTGCAAGGAGCATCTTCCCAAGTCTAGCCTGAATCCATCTGGCTCATTTCCACTTCTGTTGTTCTTGGCGACATACAGGTCTGACCAGGAGAAGTTGGCGAAGAGTCCCGGTTAAAGCTTTTTAGAAGCCCCAAACACTAAAAAGATTATGGGCTTTCCCCTAAATGTACATAGAAGTACACTAAATCGTAACCTACAAAACTTGTCTGAATGCCAAAGTTAAAGTAGCTTGTTTCTGGATTTCCCCCAACCCCCAGAGCAAATCCCGGATCACTTCCTTTATCAGAGTTAAACTTTTCTACCAGTTGGTTGTCCTTGCTTTCTTTCTTTTCTTTTTTGAGATGGAGTCGCGCTCTGTCGCCCAGGCTGGAGCGCAGTGGTGCCATCCCTGCTCACTGCAACCTCTTACTGCTCCAGGTTCAAGCAATTCTCCTGCCTCAGCCTCCCGAGTAGCTGGCATAATAGGAGCATGCCACCAAGGCCCGCTAATTGTTGTATTTTTTGTAGAGATGGAGTTTCGCCATGTTGGCCAGGCTGGTCTTGAACTCCTGATCTCAAGTGATCCACCTGCCTTGGCCTCCCAAAGTGCTGGGATTACAGGCGTGAGCCACCACGCACGGCCTGTCCTTGCTTTCTAATTTTTGTAATGCCAGAAGCAAGTCCCTGTGGTGCCTTTTGGGGTTTTCTTCTCCCTGCAGGAAAATGAATGGTTTGCTGGAGGGGAAGCAGCATAGTCCTGGCCTCTTGACCCTTACCCAGGCACTGGGACCAGGCCAGGTCATGCTCCTCCTCTTTCCACCCAGATTAGCGTTCTGAGGCTTGGGGGGCTCCCGTGGGCGCTGATGGTCCCACAGCCAGAGCCCAGGTCTTGTTATCAGCTGTGCCCCAAGCAGCAGCTCTTCCTGCCTTGTCTCTTGGCTGCTGCTTGGGAAGCAAGGCGTGGAGACTACACTGTCGCTCAGCACCGTTGCCAGGGACCAGAAGCAATGTCTCTTACCTGATGGGCAATTTTACATGGCTGCTTAACAACTCAGTTAATCAAACCCAGCTCATCCTGTTAGAATTAATTAGCCTAGGAAATGCTGCCACGAATAAGGAGGAATTTCGCCCCTCCCGTAGCACGTCTCTCCACTCAACCCCTCCTGTTTCCTTTTCAGAGCCAAAGAGCAGCACCTCAGTACAAGGGCCCTTAGGCCTTGATGGGTGTGCCTAGCACCCAGCAATGTGGGCATCTCCTGTCTCTTCTCTTCTCCAGGAGATGGCTTCTTACCTGGAGCCAAAGGCTGGCCATGTCCTAGAGAAGCAAAGCCTCTTGTTCATCAAACAGATATGCATGCATTCAGCTCTCAAAGTTGAATTGAGTGTCAGACTTTACCAGGCCCTTTACTAGATGTTAGGGCTGCAAAGACGGATAAGATATCATTCCTGTGAGGGGCAAATAAGGGTGTGCTATAACAGAGGGTATAGGGAGGGCCTGGAGCCACAGCAAAGGGGGCCCGTTGATATTGGAGGAGCAGAGTAGGGAACCAAGGAGGGCTTCATGGGGATGAGTACCAAGAACCAGCTCAGTCAGGAGACTCCCCCCCCCCCCCCCTCCAGGAGGGCTGAAGGTATTGAGAGGCAGACACCCAGATAGCCAACAGAGTGGATCTATCCTGGGCACCAACAGCCTGAGAGCCTGTGGGACTTATAGCTCCCCAGACTGAAGGCCCTGAGCTGAAAGTCATCCATGTATTTATTTGCTCTTTGACAGGTGATTCTTATTCATACACAGGTGTTTTACACAGACACATAACTCAGGAATATACCAGATAGGCAGCTGTTACCTGCTTGCCACTGATTACAAACTAAAAGGTGGAGGACAAAGGAGCCATGGGGGCAGAGTAAAGTTAATGTTTCTCAACAGATTGAGCACCTGAGCATTTCTGCCAAGTTCATTCATTGCACAAATACACACAGAGTGCCAGGCACTGATCTAGATGGTCCCCAGAGTGAATAAAATGGATGTGGTTCCCATTCTCATGGAGTGGGCATTCTCATTCCTGTTTCTCAAGGCAGTGCAGGCAACCTGAGAAGACACTTGATTTATTTTTTCATGTACTTATTCAAACGTGAAAACTTATTTAGGGCCTGGCCCCTTGGGTATAGGGCTTGGCACAGGAGGAAAGGTATGCAAAGATGAACACCTCACCCTGCCTTCTGGGGCTCCTCTGGTGGGTAGACAGGGATATGCGCAGATCCTCATAATGACGTGCCAAGCGTGCTAACAGGGATGTGCCCAAGTCACTCCACATAAGGCGCTCAGAGCTTAAAGCGCTGTGCTGAACCTGGAGAAGTCAGGGGCCGCTCCCCGTAGGAGGCAACATTCAAATCATCTTGAAGACAGAGAATAACAGTTGACAGGTAGACCAGGTGCAAAAGGACATTCCAGACCTCATTCAGGTCACAGTGAGGTCCTTGAGTGATAGGAGTTGAAATGAAAAGGAAAGATGATTCCAGGACTCTTAGAAGGAATGGCTGATTCTACAGTCTACAGCCAAGAGCGTGATTGCAGAGGCGGATGGAGATCTGTAACTTCAAGACCAGCCTGGGCAACATAATAAGACCCCATCTTTACAGAAAAATAAAAAATTAACCAGGCATGGTGGTGCATGCCTGCAGTTTGAGCTACTTGGGAGGCTGAGGCCAGAGCATCAGTTGAGCCCAGGAGATCAAGGCTGCAGTTAGCCGCGATCATCCACCACTTTAGCTGCGATCATCCACCACACTCCAGCCTGAGCAGCAGAGTGAGATCCTGTCTCAAAAACAACAAACAAACGAAAAACACAAGTTTCGACCACGTTCATCTGCCCAACGCTGCAGTCCACTCATAGGGAGTTTCAAATCCTGACACCATCTTGCTCGGTTGAGTCCTCTGCCTCTGATTCCAATTCCTCCAGGCTGGGCTTCCGAGCTACCCCCAGCCAGGCCCAAGGGTGGCTGGAGAAACCCAGGCCTTCAGTGAGGGCATCTGCCCAACCTCCTAGATCCCTAGGATTCATACCTGTGTCCATGTTTTTCTCACTTGGGGACTGAGGACAGGAGGCTTTGCTGAGAAGAGCTGAGTCTCTATGCATTGGCCTGCAGGAGACTGCAAAGGCTCCAGACCAGAGCTCTACACTCAGCCAAAATGATCATCACCATATATTTTAAAAGCCCGCACCCAATTGTTACTATTCGACTACCGGGAGGTTTTACGTAAAGATTCCCACTAGATCCCCACATCCACACTGCCTAGAGCTGATGGTGGCTGTCCCTTTAACTTGGGTCTGAGCCTTCCAATTCAGTCCCTACCAGCTAGCTTTTGTCACCTGTGGTGCCTGTCTGGCCTTGAGAGCATTTGAGTTTGCAACCCTTGGTCGAGCCTTTACAGAGAAGCTCCTGGAGCCTGACACCCCGCTGTGAACAGCAGAGGCTTCCGCAGACACTAGCCCACTCATCTTCATAGAACGCTAGGAATTCATAGTACTGAGGTGTATCAAGTAAGAGCAGGGGCTCAGAGCTGTTAGTTGTGCTGAGCGACATGGCTTGGCTCTCCCGGTGGGGGCGCGGGAGCCCAGGCCTCCTCTTTGGAGTCTGATGCCCCCAAACAAAGCCTGTAGCCTGCTTGGGTGGCTCAAACCAGGCTGCAGCTGCCACCCATTTGCCCCATGGCTCACCCACCAGCCACTGTGAGGCTCGGCCTCATCACCATGTGCTCTCTCCCTGCAGGGGGAGCTGCTGAGCCCGTGCCGCTGCGATGGCTCGGTCAGGTGCACACACCAGCCTTGCCTCATCAAGTGGATCAGCGAGCGGGGCTGCTGGAGCTGCGAGCTGTGCTACTACAAGTACCACGTGATCGCCATAAGCACAAAGAATCCTCTGCAGGTAGGACCCAGGGCTGCCCGGTGGGGCGGCTGGGCCTGGAGCTTCCACACCACCTGCTTCAGCAGGAGGCTCTCTTCACCTCAGATTCAGGGCCGTGGGAGGAAAAGGAGGGAGTGGGCTGCATAGGCAAGCACGGTGGGTGGCGTGGGGCAGGAGGGGAGGAAAGGACATGTGTGTTCTAAGCTTCACCAAGAAGAAGAGGAAGAGATGGGGCAAAGAGAGAGAAATAGATACAGAAGGAAAGAAGTGTGGAGGATCAGAGGAAAAAGGGAGAATAAGTAAGTGAATGGATGAATAAATAAATGCAGAAAGAAGAGGAAAAGGAAAGGAAAGGAAGAAATAAAGGAGGGAGGGAAGAAGAAGAAAAAAAGAAAGACCAGAGGGCAGAAGAGAACAGGATACACAAAGACAGGAGGTGGGAGGGGTGAGGAGAAGGACTGAGATCAAGGTACGGGCTGGTAAGGAAGAAATAAGAACAGCCTCAGTGGCACTTCTCACACTTCAATGTGCATGTCATTCATCTGCCGTCTTGTCAAAATGCAGGCTGTGATTCAGTAGGTCTGGAGCAGAGCCTGGGATTCTGCATTTCTAACCAGGTGATGTAGATGCTTCTGGTTTGGAGACCACACATCCAACGGCAAGGAACAGAGGGAAAAACAGAGAAGAAACGGGAGACGGAGGCAGAGAAAAATGGGAATATGAGCAATAAAAAAATGGAAGATGAGGAGAGAATGATATAAAAAGGCTACTGTGGAAAGGCAGGCAGTGCCAGGGTGGAATGAGGGCCTGCCACACAGATTCACACAGAACTTAGGGTTCCTTTGCCTGCCCCAGCACTCTATCCCTGCCCTGATTCATCCATTGTCCCCAGAGAAGCTGGCAGGCCTGTGCCCCCCGCACAAATGCCCCAGATCAAACAGCTCTCCTTCGAGGCACACACACGTACAGAGAGCATTTTGCTTCTGAAAATACCTCCACATATGCAAGATCGGCCAATTAAGCTGCCACGTAATCAATTAGCGAGCATGAGAGGGAGGATGGGGACTTCAGCTCCTGGCACAGTCTCACTCCTCCTCTCTGGGGTGATGTGGGGCGGAGGGCAGTCCTGAAAGCCCAGGAGGGCTGAATGGGGGTGGGAGGGATGGTGGGGGTGGGGTCTTTGCATGAAGGAGCAGCTGGAAACACCCCCAGCTATGGTGTCCAGGGTGTTTTATTTTAGACCCCATGGAGTTTTCCATGGGGTACTCCCAGGAATGAGTCTGTGTATGTGTGTGTGTGTTGCACACACACAAGTGTGCTGTGGTTGGGGGGCATTTCTGGAAGGTGGCACTAAAAGCCCCAGGCACCTTAGCCCTCTTAGTAGAATACCAAGGGGTCATAAAGAGGTGCCTTTACCTGCTGCTAGTTCCATCTTCAATTCACTTCAAAATCTCAAAGTGTCTTAAAATAGCAGTGTCACGAGACAGCAGACTCCACCACGTCCTCTGGGCTCCAGCAGGGGTCTGAATGCATTAACCCTCCCCTTCCATTTCAGCTGGCTCAAGCCTCAAGGAAGGGTCAGATTCCAAACCCACGAGCCCACCCCAAAGCACCCTTCCTTGGCTGTACCCTTGGCTTGTGAAGTGAGAGTGCATTTAGGGATAAGTTTTTCCTGGGCTTAAAAAATGAAAAGGTTATTCTAATCTCCCAAGTCAGGTAAGCAAGTGGCAGTGTTAGCAATACAGATCTATGAGTCTATTCCTGAGTTCCTACCTTGTCTTCCACTGTGGGTTTCTTGACACTCACTACTGGAGGCTCCCTCTGATTCTGTTGCTCCTGGAAATGCAATGATGTGTGCTTAGCAAATGCCATCTCACTTCTGGATAGCACAGGCAGAAGGAAGTAGTTTGGATTAGAAGCAATGTTGTGTGGTTGTGGTCCATGTTGTCTCAGTTGTGTGTCCTGCACTCCTCGGGCCCAGCATCATGTGAGACAGCTGCCTGCTCAGCACACTGGGCAACTTCTGGGCTACTATGCCCCAGCCCAGCTGCATCATCTGCAGTGTAGGATGGAGCTGGCAGGCCCCACTGCAAGCGGCCAGATCAATGGATGGGAGTCCCAGGGCTGCTTCTGCTATCAGAGAGGGGAAGCTCCTTCCCATTCTCCTTGTTCTTTCACCTCCTGGTTCATGCCCTAGACAAAGTTGTGTGAAAGAGGCCAGGCATGGTGGCTCACACTTATAATCCCAGCACTTATGGGAGGCTGAGGCTGGAGGATCACTTGCGGCCAGGAGTTCAACACCAGCCTGGGCAACATAATGAGACCCTGTCTGCAAAAGAAATTAGCTGGGCATAGTAGCCCATGACTGTGGTCCCAGCTGCTCAGGAGGCTGAGGTGGCAGAATTGTTTGAGCACAAGAGGTTTGGGTTGTATTGAGCTATGATTGCGTCACTGCTCTCCAACCTGGGTGGCAGAGCAAGATCCTGTCTCAAAACAAACAAACAAACAAAAAACAGTTGTGAGAAATAACACACCATTTCCTCTTTCCTATGGGGCATCATCTCAGTGACCCCCTAGAAGCTATTTTTAGCCAGAAGAACCACTGAGGAAGGAGGCACAGCATGGGCCTAAGGGTCTCAAGGCTTCATAGCTACTTCCTACCCTCTGTTTGTTACCTCTGAACTACAATTGTTAATGAACGTTTAGTTAGTGTTTATTAGGTGCCAGTCAGTGTTCTAAATGTTCACATATATTGTATAATTTAGTCCTGAAAACAACACAATGAAGTGGGTACTATTATTTTCCCTAAGCTATGGATGAGACAATGGAGGCGCAAAAGGGCTCAGCAAGGTGTCCATGTTGACACAGCTATTGAGTGGCAGAGCGGATGTGGGGCTCGGGCTCCTGGGTCCAGGTCTTCACCTCTAGCCCACGGTGCACAGGCACGTTTGGGGATATCCCTGCCTTGACAGGGCGATCTGTATTTTTTCTGGAACATCGTGAAGAACACCCTTCAAAGCACTGGTTTAAGAGTGATTTCATTTAACATAACACTCTAGGAACTTGGGAAGACAAATTCTTTCCATTTTACGGAAAGGCAATTGAGGGTACTCATGATTTATTGACTTTTCCTAGGTTACATTCAGTGCATAGGAGCAGAGCCCAATCAGGATTGGGTCATCTGATGCCTTGCTCAGCACTCCTTCCTGTTCTAAGACACACAACATCCGACCTCTGTGCTCTTCCCCTTATCTCTCCGTTCCTTGGTGCTGCAGGATAAGAGTTCAGGGAATGGAGAAGCCTCGTGATACTGAGATCACAGTAGGGATCTGGTGGCAGCCTGGATCCCTGGGTGCCCATCTCCCCCTCCCAGCCCTCCTGTGAGTTTTTAGAGCTCGCTCACTCCCTCATCTCTGTGGAGCTTCATATGGGAAAGACAGGACGAGAGTGTCTCCTTCGTCACGCTTCACACTACAGTCAGGAGCCCCATTTAGGCTCCACAGCTGGCTTCAGAGCTGGTAGAAGGGGCTTAGGGATGAAGAGAAGCTTTCTGTGCCTCTATATTTGGCATTTTTGAAGTCTAGAGGAGCAGGAGAAAGTGAGGATTATGGATGCCTCAATGGTAGAAACAAAAACTCAGCCAGAAGCCCTCTTTCCTGGCAGTGGGCAGGCCCTGGAAAAAGCATTTGTTGTGCATGAAAGAAGTCTGTACGATGAAGTCATCTTCTGGAAAATCCTTTCATTATGTGTAACCCTAGTCTGGGGAAAACGTTAGAAAATGTAAAGGCCCAATTACCTGTAATGAGAGGCTATCAGTATAATTAAATGTAGAGGCTGATGTCCTATGTCTGGACCAGCCAGTGACACGTTTCCCAACAGTTACAATTCCTTGGGGGCCACTGGCCAGGCCAGTCCCAGCTGCAGCCAGAATAAATCAATGCTTCCATCCAGGTCTTCCTGTTGGCAGAGGGAAAGTAGTCTGCTTTTCTTCCGAGTTCAGAGTGAAATGCTTTGTGGGGGTGTTCTTGGCAGAGCGTTATGCAAATCTCTCCAATCAGAAGATGTCCTGCCCCAACCTTCCCAAATTTGACCCCGTCAGTCCTCTGCTTAAAACCATTCATGTCATCACATCTACACTTAGGACAAACCACAAAGTCTCTGCCTGTTCTACAGGGTTCTGTGTGATCTCTCATTCTTCCTTTTCCAGTTGTCTCACCCCACAAGCTCTTTTGCTGTCTTCACTCCACCCACTCTCACCTTCTCCCAGGCTTTTATCCTCCCCATGCTTTCTTCTGGCACAGGCCTTTGCACATGCTCTTCCCTCTGCCGGAAGCGGTCTTCCCCTCCTTTCTTCGCCTAGTCACTTTTTAGTCAGCTCAAGCATTGCTTCCTCTGGGAAGTGGAATCCCCCCTATCACAGGCTCTCACTGTGTCACGTTCCCCCCTGACTTGCCCTTGATGAATTGCATGTGCAAATAATTACATTGTTGTCTAAGTTCCCTAGACTATAAGCTCCACAGGAACAGGCACCTTGTCTGTTTTCACCTAGGGCGTTATTGCCAGCACCTAGCATAGTGGCCAGCACATGGAAAATACTCGATATATATTCCTTAAGTAAGTGCATCAATAAACCCCAAGTTAAAAATCTAACTCCTGGCTCCTTCAGACCTGTACTGCCTGGACCAGCCATAGAATCACAGAATTTCAGAGTCGAAACTCACCAACATCTTAGCCTTTAACTCATCTGTCAATACTGCTATAAACACAGTGCTTTTTCTGTTAAAAATGAAATATCAGTATTGATATATATTCAGTAAGTTATAAGCTGTTTTTCTTCTCTCTCCCCACATTTCATTCCCTTGTCTACGGAATTGGTAATCTCTACCACATGAATTAAGTGGCATGCAAGGTGATGTTGTAGAAAGCAAGAAAAAAAATCCAAAAGATCAAAAACAAAAGGTCTATGCACTCTCAGCACCTATTAGTGAGAAAATCGACTCTGTTGCTCAGATAAGAATTGTCTGGGGGCCTAGAACGCCACCCATACTAGCTCTGCATTTTCAATGTTCCCTCCATTTCTCTGTCCATATCATAATCAAGTCTAAGGGTCTTCCTTTCCAGCCATGCCCACCTAGATCCCTCTCCTTACAATGAACTGTGACCATTTGGTGTGACAGAGATTTCCTCTGCATCAAAAGTTCAATGTGAAGTTCAGAAACCTGCAAAGTGTCCTTTGTGCCACAGGTTGGAAAGCCCTGGCTTAAATCCTATATCAGAGGTGAGCTATTGGAGCAGTAGAAGGAAGAGGGGTGGGAATGGCATGAGGGCATCTGAGCGACTGCTAACTGGCCATTCTCTCCCCCACAGTGGCAGGCCATCTCTCTGACGGTCATTGAGAAGGTTCAGGTTGCAGCCGCCATCCTGGGCTCCCTCTTCCTCATCGCCAGTATCTCTTGGCTCATCTGGTCCACCTTCAGCCCCTCGGCAAGATGGCAACGCCAAGACCTCCTCTTCCAGATCTGCTACGGGATGTATGGCTTCATGGACGTGGTGTGCATAGGTGGGTCTGGGGGCTTGTCTCCATGGGAAGTGAGGACCCATGTGCTCGTGGGATGGACAGATCCCTCAGGATCCCCCATTGTGGGAGGCTGAAGCAGATATGGTCCTAGGCTTGAGACCTGTGAGCTCAGGAGAGGCCAGAGGCTTGGATTCAAGGGGTAGATGGGAAGGGGGAGGAGGCAGGGCAAAGAAGGAAGATCTAGATCTTTCCTAAACAAATTTGTCTTGCACAATTGAAGATAAAGATGAGGCTTGCCTCTAGGAGGATTTGAGAAAGGTTATTAGTCTATACGCCTCAAGCAGGATGTGCAAGGCCTCCTCTCCACTGTGCACCCTACACTGCCAAGTATGACAAGGGAGGCCTGCCCCATTTCATTCCATTCTCTTCACAGCAAAATGCCTAAAGACAGCCATGGTCGAATCTGCCCCGACTCCCTGCATTTTTTTAGCTTTCTCTAAGCCTGTTCTGATGCCCTGAGTTTCTCTAGTCCAGTGGTTTCCCAGCTGTGTGTAGTGCTGGGCCCCATGCCCAAGTCCAGCTTCCCGCATCCCAACCAGGGAATGGAAAAGGATGCTTCACAGAGAGGCTTCAGATTCTCACTCCTGCTTCTTCATGGCTTCTGTTCTATGTACATGGATTTCTGTTCCAGATAAGGTTTTGTTTAAAGGTTTCAGTGTCTTAGAAAACAAAAATTGGGCTGGGTGTAGTGGCTCATGCCTGTAATCCCATCACTTTGGGAGGCAGAGGCGGGCTGATCACCTGAGGTCAGGAGTTCGAGACCAGCTGGCTAACATGGTGAAATCCTCTCTCTACTAAAAATTCAAAAATTAGCCAGGCATGGTGGCAGGTGCCTGTAATCCCAGCTACTCAGGAGGCTGAAGTAGGAGAATTGCTGGAACCCGGTAGGTGGAGGTTGCAGTGAGCCGAGATTGCGCCATTACACTCCAGCCTGGTAGACAAGAGTGAGACCAAGTCTCAAAAAAAAAAAAAATTGGAACTCACTGCTTTAGATCCTACTCCTTCCCTGACCACACCCCCAAGTTTATATTCTTCCTTTCTTCCACCATGTAATTTGGGTGGCGAAGGGCTGGGCCTTTTTCCTCCCTCCCGCAGCAGATGATTATGGCTGTTGACTCTGAAGACTTGGTCCAAGCAGCTAAGGAGGTGGGGAAGCACTGGTCAGACATCCTACCCTGGAACTCTCAGGTTATCCCCTAAGTCACAGTCCTGGGAGCATTAGGGTTCCACAGTTACCCTCTCTGAGCATTATTAGTATGTATATTGTATTAAATAGGCTACAATTCTCTGTTTGGCAGGAAAATATCTATTAGCTAGAATTTGACTGGGATTAGCTAGAATTTGACTGTGTGAATTTCTTTGGAGCTCTTTAATATTAGGGATCAGAAAATTATGGAGACTTACATACTGGTTGCATCAGCCAGAGACCAGGGATGCTGGAACTTGTAAACTTGTCTAAGCCATCTTGCTGTCTCTCCACGTTCGCTAAACCGATACATCAACTCCAGGTTCAAGAGTCTTTTAATTATGGCATCGAGGCAGTGAGAGAAGCAGACAGCCCAGGTTTGGAGGACTGTGAATGGGGAACAATTTGACATTGACATATTCTAATCTCCTTTTCCCTCCTGCCAAACTCTCCTCCTACTCCTGCTGAGCCCTGGATTATTGATGCCAAAAGCCAGGTGTGTCTCCATATGGAGGTTTACAGCAGCTCTGGTATGGAAGGGGGAAGCAGTGGAGGGGCCCCTGTCACTGCCCTTCATTCTCCTTCAGGCAGGCTTTAGCTCAGCCTCTGATGTGTCCTTCTATGAGACATGCTTTTTTGTCACATGATGTATTAGTCAGCTAGTCAGCATTGGCTGCAGTAACAAACAATTCTGAAAATCGCAGTGCCTTACAACAAACTTTTATTTCCCATTCAGGGGTTTGGGAGATGGCTGTGGTTCTGCTAGGCTTGGCTGGGCTTAGCTTTTGGTTGTGCATTGGGTTCAGGCCTGCTCTGAGTGTCTCCTCATGCTGGGACCCAGGCTGAAGGAGCAGGGACTACTGGATGCGCTATTTTCCTCATTGAATGCAGGAGAACAAGAGGGCTTAGTGGAAACTTGCAATGCATCTCAAAGCATCTGCTCAGAACTGATGCACTGTCCCTTCTGCCCACAGCCTATTGGCTAACACAAGTCATCAGTAAGCCCAGCATCAGCAGGGTAACAGGGCAGGGAAATATGTTCCTTCCCTGGAAGGAGCATGGACAACAGAGAGGAGAATAAACACCTGCTACCATGGATGGCTCTACAGGTTTGAAGACGACATTGAATATAGAAGAGATCGTATCATCGAGCAGTCTAGCTCACTTGCTTTGCAGCTGAGAGAACTGGGGCTCAGAGAGAGGAAATAAACTGCTCAAGGTTCTTATCCAGGATTAAAAGCGAGGTCTCCTGACTCACAACCCAGTGCTCATTCCATTAGCCCTCTTGCACCAAATAGCAGGAGTCCCATGGTGTGACTTATGGGAAACCTACAGATGCTACCTGTGACTTTGAGTGCACCTGGGCCCTCTCACAAAGGGGCTTTCATACTTAGGTCTGTTCCCCGTGGCTCTGAGCCTCCCAGTGCTCCTGCTCAGGCTTGCCTGGTGCTCTGGTCTCTCCTGCTCATGATGTCTCTCTCTGAGCAGGGCTCTATACCATCTCTCCTCCTCCTCCTCCTCTTTCTTGGCTTTTTTCTAGCTACCTGCCTTTTCCCTGGCCCACTTCTATCTCTCTAATTCTATTTCTTATACACATGTGGCACTCAGTCCTTCAATTTATGGGAGACACAGAGTGGGCTGAATATTGAGAGTTTTCATTGTTTTTCTTTCTTAGAAAAAAATAATAGCCTAAGATACAGAAGCACACCATAATTTATCCATTCTGTGCTGAGAAGCCAGTGACTGCTTGGGGAGAGCCAGAGGATGGGAGGGGACTGCAGAGGGACCCTAACTGCTTTCAGTGTCATCCAAAAGTGGTGAGATCTATTGACATTTAGACCATCTCACCTTTAAGGGGTTCAAACAGCGCTATCATTGTGTTGATTATAATAAGAACCTATTCCATTTCAAAGCACGACCTCGGGGGCAAAGATTCGTCTTCCCATTTTTCAGATTGTGAAATTCTGAAATGGAAGCATTTGTGTTCGGCTGACTCCCACAGCAGAGTAGGACTCTCAGTTCAGTGTTTTTCTAGGAGAGGTTGTCTACAGGGGAAAATGCCGGGAGAAGAAATAAAAAGGAGTAATATATGATCTTGCAGGAGAGTGGGAGGTGCCAGGCAATGGTGAGAATCCACAGACAGGTTCTTGGGGTTGCAATGATGGGGATTTTGATGATGGCAAAATGGTAATAACCAGTAGTGATGATGGTGGTTTCAGGGTGAAATTCAACTTCTCCTTCTGTGCAGTATTCTGTCCAGTAGAGGGAAAACGCATAATACCCACAAATAGATGTAAAAGTATCTGCTTTTTAGGGGCTCTCTGGAGGGAGAATCGGGTACAGCCTGCAATGCCTGCCAGGGATATCTTTATTTTTAGGCTCAACTAGACATTCTGACTCATGGGGACTACCAGAGAGCACACTTGGCATTAGATTCACTCAGGGCAATGTAGAACAGGAACCACAGCCTCCCGTAGGGCAAGTCGGGCTCACCTCTAGAGGGAGTCCTCACCGCACTCCACATCCTAGTCCCCAGCTATTGTCTTGGCTCCCAAAGGATGGGAGGGGACTGCAGAGGGACCCTAACTGCTTTCAGTGTCATCCACTGTAGCTCAGGAGCAAGAAGATGAGACCCACAGCCATGGGCGTAGGGTCCATCAGGGCATCATTTCCAGGGTTCCTGCAGAAGTCAAACTCAGTTCAGGCCACAGTGCCTATGGAGGCCCAAAGCCGCAGGCTCCCAGCAGGCATTCCCAGTAAAGCACCCATCAACCAGGGATGCTTTACAACCCAAGTGATGCTGTAACACAGCTGTAACACTCCCCCTTCATCAAATTTCCAGGGGAGAAGAACCAGAATGCCAATCCAGGGTCCAGTTTGTTTTGAGAGAAGGAGAAAATATCCCCATCACCCCTCTCCTACCACCTCCTGCCTCCACCCATGAGTCTGGACCTCTGGCCACCCAAACCTGATGTATGGAACCAAGGAGAGAGGGAGAAGCTAGAACAGGGAACAGAGACCTGGCTGGGACTCCCAGAAGGAGGCGCAGTGTGGTCTTCTTGCTACACGAAGGTGGAAACAAAGCAAGAGCCACAGGAGGCGTCTACCTTACATTTGAGGCATTCAGTGGTTTCGAAACCTGATTTAGTTCGCTTCCATGCAAAAGGGGGAAGCTTTCTTTCCGGAAGTCCTGAGAGAGTAGAAGAAGATAATGTGAGTGGGGAGAAGAAGGGGAGGCTCCCTGGTAGAGAGTGGGTGGAAGGGTTTCAGCAGAGGGGCATCTTCTCAAGAAATGCTGGTTGAGAAAAATGTTGACGAAAAGCATCAGTATCCATAGGCCCAAGCTCCTTGGATGGGTGGAGAAATTCAGCACCTGAGATAAAAATGTTACCGTCAGGAGAAAAGAAAATGGATCTGGCCCCGTGTTGACTCAAAAGGCCGAGTAAGAGAAGAGGAACAAAACCATCTTCTCCCATGAGTCTCTAGACTTTCTCTATATTTCAGATACCAAGGAAAATTTGTTTATTCCCCAAGACTGTCAAATGGCCACAGATAGTAAAGAATATGAGTAAACATGAAACAGCTGGTTTTAACGAATCGTTAACAATGTATTTACCTTTCCTATTGGAGTGGTGTGCTGAGGGACAGCTCCTGAGAGTGGGAGGGGCTCCAAGGAGAAACTTTGCAGAAAGCCAACAGCAGCTCTGCAGATATGCCCTGCCAGGAAGCCAGGAGGATGCGGTGTGGGACACTGCTTGCTGCTCATGGAGCCGCTTCAACCCCATCCACAGCTGTATCTACCCGACTGGCTCTTAGGACCATTAGCGGTCAGTGACAAGACTCCAGAGCAGTAACTACTGGAGGATGGCCCAGTGCTTACCAAAGGATTATGCCCAACATGATTGCCAGGAAAGTCTGAGCTCCCCATTTGATGCAGCACAGCTCCAGAGTTGAGGATGATGGCTTTAGACTTGGTTATAACACAGGATTGTACATTTACTGATACAAACTGCCTCAACAGACAAAGCATCTCTTAGCTTAGGGTCCTAACTTTCTAGACTAATGCATGCCACTGTGAAAGCCAAACGTAAGTTGCTTTGGCTGGAATAAACTGTGACATCCCTGCAAGAACAGAGGGAAACCAATTAAGGGTATGACCCCAAAAGATAAGCAGGATAAGTATTCGGGTGCATATTTAACAGGTGAGGAAAGCCTTAAAGCAACTATGCTCCAAGTCACACAGCTAAGAAAATGGTAGAGCAGAAGATTGAACCAAGAACCCCCTGCTCTAATTAGGGCTCTTTCTATTATCTATTTTTTCTCTGATTGTTCTGTAAAATTGCAAATGCAGAACTTGGCTGGGGAGGCAGGTTGAGGGGGAAATTAGCCCAGTAATATTTTGACCCACAGGATAACTGCTGGTAACAGTCAGAAATTCAGTGAGCCCCAGCTGCTCCTGTCCTATATTCAGGGTTTGGGAGGTCAGCCATTGTTGCATCTCTTTTTTGATCATGCTATTTTGACATCAATTGAGAGAGAGGCCTGAGAAATTGAGATGAAATTTGATGGTTTATCTTCTATAAGACACTCTGGTGAAAGGGCCATCAGGTAGGAGATGCTAAATCCAGTTAACATGAACTTGGGGAATCCATTCATTCATTAATTTAAAAATATT
Organism: Cacajao melanocephalus; assembly: GCA_963573385.1. NCBI lineage: Eukaryota > Metazoa > Chordata > Mammalia > Primates > Pitheciidae > Cacajao > Cacajao melanocephalus. The sequence goes on along the minus strand of CAUYLG010046640.1, from coordinate 51,427 downwards.
TATTCAGGCCAAACACAGTGGCTCATGCCTGTAATCTCACCACTTTGGGAAGCCAAAGCGGGAGGATTGCTTGATACAGCCTGAGCAACATAGGGAGATCCCATCTCTACCAAAAAAAAAAAATAGCTGGGTACGGTGGTGTGTGCCTGTAGTCCCAGCTACTTGGGAGGCTTAGGTAGGAGGATCACTTCAGCTCAGGAGGTCAAGGCTACAGTGAGCTATAATGGCACCACTGTACTCCAGCCTGGGTGACAGAGCAAGACCATGTCTCAAAAAATATGTATATTCAGAGGAACCTGGGCATATGCACTCAAAGGAGAGAGTCACCTGCTTTCAAGAATCTTTCTTCTTGTTGGGGAGGCAGACAAGGTAATCACTGAACCCTCTGTAATAAGAGCTGGGACTAAGTCTGAACATAGGGATGAGTATGAGTCCAGGAAAGAGGAACGTGAGTCAGAGGGGGGTCACATCTATTTCTTCAGGAGCTTTTGTTGGCTGCCTAGTTTTGTTCCCAAAACTAGAGAACATTCACAAAAAGATGACTAAGACACAGTTCCTTGCCCTCAAAGAGCTCATAGTCTACAAATAAATCACAATTCAGGACAGGCTGCGCACGGTCCAGGGGAAGGCGGAGCAGAGCAGAGAGCAACTGCCTGTCTTGGGGAAGTCCAGGAAGGCTTCTTCAAGGAAAGAACCCTAACCTTGAGTTAGTTTCCAAAGGCAAATCAAAGTTCATCCAGAAGAAGGGAGAAGATCATTTCAGGCAGAAGAACTAGCATTATATGGAGGTGCAGAGACGTGAGTGAGCCAGGTATGCTTAGGAAACATTGGGGAGTCTGTATGGCTCCATGCAAATAGCCTGGGAGGTGGGTGATAGGCAATGGGCTTGGAGAAGTTGGCCAGGTCGAATCCCATGGGGTCATGAGTTCTGTGCTAAGTCACTCAGATTTGACCCCACTAGTGGTGGGGAGGCATTGATAAAATTTCAAATGGGGAAATATGAGCAGATGTGCATTTTAAACTGAGAACTCTGGTAACCATAGAGAGAGGTCAGAGCTGGACAGAATAAGGAAGGGAAGGACTTCATTGGAAAATGCTTGTAATAGGCTAAGCAAGAAACAAAGAGATGCAACACCATGGCAGTGGGGGAGAAGTGTAGGGATGACCTTGGCAGGTACTTCGGATGTAGATTTGATAGGATTGTTTGGGTCCCTTACAGGTGAGTGAGAGTCCCAGGCTGTGGCTTGAGTGGGGAATGTGTACCATAGTGGAGCCTGAGAATGGGATGGGCAATAGATAGAAGAAAGGACAACCAAAGGGTATGTCCTCGGCAAAGGTACCAAAGCAAGAGGACTATCTTAAGCCTAAAATCCAGGCAGAAAGGCAAAAGCCTCTCTAAGCCATGAGTTTGTAGTAGTAGAGAAACAAAATGCATGAAGTACAGTATGGAATGCAAGGAGAAGGTAGTACCAGGAAGAGGTCTCTTTTTCAGGGTAGAAAGAGGAAGAGGCCTTTTATAGCACACAGGTGGTCCCCTCCTGTGACATAGAGGAAGATGTTGAGGGTATTGGTCCCATTCTGACAAGGGATGGTGACTGATGGGGTTGGGGGTGGTGATAAAAGAGGGCTAAAAATCTCTGGTAGGCCAGACATGGTAGCTAGTGCCTGTAATCCCAGCATTTGGGGAGGCTAAGATAGGATAATCACTTGAAGCAAGAAGTTCAAGACCAGCCTGGGCAAGACAGCGAGACTCATCTCTACAAAAATTTTAAAAATTAGCCAGGCCTGGTGGTGCACACCTGCAGTCCCAGCTACTCAGGAGGCTGAGATGGGAGGATCACTTGAGCCCAGGAGTTTGACACTATAGCGAGCTATGATTGCACCACTGCACTCCAGCCTGGGTGACAAAGTGAGACTTGTCTAAAAGAAAAGAGGCAGGACGCAGTGGCTCACGCTTGTAATCCCAGCACTTTGAAAGGCCAAGGTGGACAGATCACAAGGTCAGGGGACCGAGCCCATCCTGACTAACACAGTGAAACCCCACCTCTACTAAAAATACAAAAAATTAGCTGGCCGTGGTGGCACGTGCCTGTAGTCCCAGCTACTTGGGAGGCTGACGCAGGAAAATCACTTGAACCTGGGAAGCGGAGGTTACAGTGAGCTGAAATCATGCCGCTGCACTCCAGCCTGGGCGACAGAGCGAGACTCTGTCTCAAAAGAAAAAAAAGAAAGAAAGAAAAGAAATCCTCTGGTGCATGCCCAGATTTCTGTAGGCAGTTGGATAATGATGCTTGAAGACATATTTGGAAGTGAACAATAAAAGGTGTTTGAAGCTGTGGGTTTTGATGGGATAATGCAGTGCTCAGAGAGTAGGTGGCTGAGGACAGACGACTAGGGGACACTAACCAAGTAAGGGATGGGTGAAGATAGAGAAAGAGAAAACAAGAGGAAGGACTGAGTCACAAAGGCCAGAGTGGTGGGTTTTCCAAGTGGCAGCAGTGCTACAGAATGGCCCAGGGCTCAGCTTCTTACTAACCGTGTGACCTTGAGGAATTGCCACCTCTCTCTGCTTCTCTCTCCTTGTCTGTGAAATAGGGTAATAACGCCATCATCAGAGGGCTGTCCAGAGGTTTGAACACTGTGGCACACATAAAGGAGCACGCCCTTGGGTAATGATCAGGGACCAGGTAGGAAGTGCTTGATTAGGGTGGATTCCCCTCAGAGGGAACACTCAAGAAAGGTTTGCCAAAACTGTTATCATCTGAATGCAGCCACAGCCTAGATATAGAAATCACCAGAACCTGTGTCCTCATGTCATTAAAAGTCTGCTCTTATTTGGAGCTGTGCTTTTTCTTGAAGGTTCTTGTTTCCCTCACCCATGTCCCCTCAATGAGAAGATATGATTACATCTAATGTCCTCGTTCCACCTGCCTCCTGTTCTGTCATCTATAATGACGCTGTCCTCTGCTGCAGAGAAGCTGACAGAGCCTCCCAGCAAACAAATGGGGCATTCTCTGCTCCAGTGGGTCGAGTTATTAGGATTTAACAAGAGCAAATTAATTAAGGGCTTTGGCACCAAAAAACCTTTTTTTTTTTTTTACTTCACAGACCTAAGAAGAGATTGGACATCAAATAGTCAACTCTGCAAAAATGAGGCTCTTCTTCATCATGTTTGTTTTTAACTTGTGATTGAAATGGGGTCAGGGGAAGGAAGGAAAGAAATATTCCTGAGATGATTTCTGTAGCTTTAAAACAGAATATGGTAATCAGCAAAATTATAGAATTTTTTTGGTGTTGTTAAAGTTTCCTCTGTGTGTGGCCCCCTGAGGTTCTTTTCAGTGATTTAAAGATGCCTGGGCCCTGTCCTCTGAGATGAAGGGATTTAAATCTCATTTTATAGCAAACAGGCAGAGGGTGGGGGCAGCAGGATTGTACAAACATTTTTCTTTCAAACCTAATTTTAATCCATGCTAACTACAAAACGTATATATGCTACAAACATTCCTTCCTCTCCTCCTGGCTATAAATGACCCTACCTGTAAACCCTTTTAATGCCCTGATTAGGAAACTTGGAACATTTGGTGGAGGCAGCCTAGTGCAGTACAAGAAACTAGGAAGCAGATCTAGGTCTGAAGACCAGAGTAGCCACTGTATTAGTCCATTTTCACACTGCTGTGAAGAACTTCCCTGAGACTGGGTAATTTATAAAGAAGTTTAATTGACTCAGTTGCACATGGCTTGGGAGGCCTCAGGAAACTTACAATCATGGCGGAAGGGGAAGGAGGCACCTTCTTCACAAGGCGGCAGCAGAGAGAAGAATGAAGGAGGAACTTCCAAACACTTATGGATCTTGTGAGAATTCACTCACTGTCACAAGAACAGCATGGGGGAAACTACCCCCATGATTCAGTCACCTCCCTCCCTTGACATGTGGGGATTACAGGTCCCTCTCTTGTGACACATCGGGATTACAATTCAAGATGAGACTTGGGTGGGGACAGAGAGCCAAACCCTTGGGCAAGTTACTCCCTCTCTCTATAACTAGTTCCTCATCTATAAAATGAGAGGGGTGAACCCGACAACCGCCAGGTTCCTTCCAGGTCTGACATCCCAGGATTTGATGTCACTTCCACACTGAGATGTCAGGGCTCGCAGAGGCTGACACTTGTGGCTATAGGGCACTCCCAGCAATGTTGGGCTGGGCCACAAAACTTATATAAGAAGCAGCAGCCGCAGAAACTGGCAAGATGATGCCCATCCATGTTCTGTTACTTGCATGTGGCTTATCTGGCTTTCTAGATTCTGTGTTAACTCCTTCCCACCTACCCAGGGCTTCCTGTGATGGCCACTTATCTCCACAGCCAAGTGGCTGGATGCTTAGAGATGAAGATGACCAATTTAGAAGCAGATGCACCAAATGAGCACTGTCCCCTTCCAAGGAGACCCCTTGAGAGGCACTCCATTTATCCCAGTTGTGCTGACAAAGCTCAACATATATTAGGAATATCTCTTAGGAACTGCCTTTGGCACAGAACAGATTCAGGAGTGGCCTGTCTATTGGCAGTGGGTTTGTGGCTAGAAATAGCCCCAGTGTGATACATAAGGTGGATGCTCAAGCCAGCTAATACGTTTGGGGAAAACATAAAACATGCCATCAAGCAACAAACTTCTTTTATCGTGTGGCCCCCCTAACCTAGAGCTGAAGGTGTGTTAGTTAGGGTACCTTCCTGCAGATATAAAAAAAATTAAGCCCCTATGTATCCATGGTTAACCCAATAGAAGTTCCTGAGCAGTAGGAGATTCTCTTCCGCACAGCAATTTGGAGTCCCAAGTTCCTTCCATCTCTGGGCTCCACAGGCCCCTTGGGCTGCTGAGTCTTTTGCCTTCAGCTAATAGAAAATTAAAGAGAGCATGAATAAGTCATCTTTTGCCCCAGCCTTGCACATTTTCCCTCAATACCCATTTTTTTCTCTTTCTTTTTATTTTTATTGGGCAAACCCTATTCTATAAAAATCAAAAGGAACGAGTGTTCCCTAGACCCATTTCTTAAATGCTGGCCTGGCTTGTGATCACATTCAGTACTAGTCACCTGGTCTCACCTTGGTGCAAAAAGCTAGAAAATGTAATTTCTTCTCGGTGGCAACTTATACCAAGGGAAGAGAGTAAGGAATTTTGGTGGATAGTCAGCCAGCTCTGTCACAGAAGGCCAACTCCATTGAGCAATTTCCAGAAATGTTCTGAACTGGGGTAGCCCAATAGGAGTAAATACCCTATTCCAAGGGTAATCCTTGGGATTTTAAAAGACAACTCTGATTATATATAGAAAGATGTAGACATGTTTACTTAAATAAACTACTTTCATAACTTTATGATAACTTTATAATAAGCTTTGTAATTTTATAATAGCTCGTGTGATATGCAGCCTGGCCATACCTGTGCCCAGCATAAAGCTGCATCCTGGAGAATACTGGGCAGGTGGTGATGTTGTCAACCTGGCCTCTCCCAGCAGCACCCCCTGAACCCACCAAAAATAGCTGGTTATATTCATTTCTTTCTTTTTTTTTTTGAGATGGAGTCTCATTTTGTCACCCAGGTTGGAGTGCAGTGGTGCGATCTTGGCTCACTGCAACCTCTGCCTCCCAGGTTCAAGTGATTCTTCTGCCTCAGCCTCCCAAGTAGCTGGGACTACAGGCATGCACCACCACGCCTGGCTAATTTTTGTATTTTTAGTAGAGACGGGGTGTCACCATATTGGCCACACTGGTCTTGAACTCCTGACCTCAGGATCCACCTGCCTCAGCCTCCCAAAGTACTGGGATTACAGGTGTGAGCTACCGCACCCAGCCAGATATATTCATTTCTTTTGACCCTTGCCTGATATGTGCTTTGGTTCAGGTTCTCAACAGGGCTGGGCACTGGAGGAATGGAATCTGGAAGATGGGTGGTTGGCAATGGTAGGGCTTCAGAGTAAGACACTACTAGGTCTCACCCCAAAGCTGTCTGAGAGCGGGGAATTCTGCAAGGGAGGAGAGTGCCTCTCTGCGGTGGGAGAGGAGGCATGGGTATGAGAATCAGTTGGTCTCTAGAGCGCTTTTTAGCTCTGGTATGTCGTTCATCTATAAACAATGACTCGACTGAGGGTTGGGAAGGAGAGCAGTCGGGAGATGAAAGAGCAGGTGCTTGTGTTGGGGACGAGGCTGCCAATGAAGGAGGAAGAGAGATGAGTGGGCTTTTCTTGTGTTCTGTAATCTCCCCCACAATAATCAATATCATGTGGCATTGAGTGTTACATGTGTCCCAGGCACAGCACCAGGTATTGGCACACAGGACTCATTACTTTAATCTCAAAAGAACCCTATGAGGGTTTATTGATGAGAAAACTGAGTCTCAGAGAGACAGGAAGTCCCTTACCTACAGCTGCAAGATGAGTAAGCAGCAAACACTCTGAAAGCTTAATATTAATACCTACTCACTGGTAAGTTAACTCTCAGTTGTGGGGTACAAAGGTCTTTGGGTCTAGGAGAGGAAGTATTTATCTCTTCCATTTCTTCCCATTTTCAGGTCTAGCACATCTGGAGGTAGATTACTTTTTAAAATTCCTTATAACTCTTTTGGTGATCAAAATGTAGAGCCTTCTGTGAAGGATAAAAACCATGTCCTAGCCTAGCAGTCCACATATAAGCAGCATCAGTCTCACCTGAGGCTTCTTAGGAATGCAGATTCTCAGGCCTCAGCCCCGAGCTACTGAGCCAGGAGGCCTCGAGGATTATAGCCTGGGAATCTGTCTTAACAAGCTGTTTGGGTGATTCTGATGCACGGTAGAGTGTGAATGGCAGCTGGGTGTGGTGGCTCATGCTTGTAATCCCAGCACTTTGGGAGGCTGAGGCGAGAGTATCGCTTGAGTTCAGGAGTTGAGACCAGCCTAGGAAACATGAGAAAATCCTGTCTCTACAAAAAATACAGAAATTAGCCAGGCATGGTGGTGTGCACCTGAAGTCCCAGCTACTTGGGAGGCTGAGGTGGGAGGATCGCTCCAGCCCAGGAGGTCGAGGGTATAGTGAGCCAGGAACGCATCACTACACTCCAGCCTGGGCAACAGAGAGAGATCCTGTCTCCGAAAAAAGGGTGAAAAGCATTATTCTAGAGTTGTCAGTAACTCTTATGTCACTTAACCCAGCCCACTAGCAGGACATGGAGTGGGGGTGGAATTCTGATGACCTGTGGAGCTTGCAGCTTTATGAGGAAGAGGAGCCCCAGAAGGTGGAGAGACATTAGAAAGATGAGGGAGACGATACTTCTAGAACTGGATTTCCCGCAAATACAGCCCAGGGTTGGGTGCGTTGCAGGGGATCACTAGAAAACCATTACATTAAATTTTAAAAAGCTAGAAAGGACTGAATCAAAACTTTTTGGGTTTCTGATGTTACCATGCCCCCTCATTTCCCATTTTCTCCTCCCATGACTTCTCTGCCTCTGTTCACCCAGCAGGCTTTCTTCTTAATGGAATCCAGCTTCTTTCTCTATCCACTGCCATTTCCCATCCCTCTTCCCTTTTTCCCTCTCTTCAACCTTGGCCACGTCACCTGCTCCTATCAGACGAGCCCCCGTCATCTTCCCCTGTTTTGTCGGCGTGTCGCCACCCAAGGAATCAATAAGGAATCTGTAGAGCAGGAAGCAGAGGGAGGGCTGCGAAGAGTGGATTTGAATGAGGTAGTTTGTGCTTTTCCCTCTTTTGCCAAACAAGGATTATCTAGAAAAACAGATGCATCCTCCTAACTTTCAGTTACCTATCCATTAAAATGGTTCAATTACTTCCTGAACACTAGACAGTTAGATAATTGGAAGGCAGCATTCACACCAGAAATTTAAGTCACACTCTTCAATCAGGATAAAATTGTCTGATCAAGAAGCTAATTGAGAGTCAGATGTAATGACCCTTACTGGAAAGGGTGAGTTTGGGGCTTCAGAAGACCCCGCTTCTCTGTCCCCAGACTCCATCTCTTCCACTGTCATCATTACACTGCTGGTGCTGTGTTAGCTGCTGGAGACTTAACCAGACTGGGCTCTGTCCTCAAGAGGCTTACAGTCTGGAGAAAACAGCATAGCAATGTTCAAAGAAAGTCTGTGGGATAAATGGACAGATGAATGGCTTCAGTGCCAAGGGTGCATAGGCACACATTCAAAAGGTTGGCAGAGATGATGGCAGTTGGTACAGTTGGGAGAGGGTGAGAGAGTGGGACAGAAAGGAAGTCTCTTTGTTCAGCATGTGTCAGACCAGAGCAGAAGGTCCACCAGTGATCTTCAGGAGATTTAGTACAAGGACAATTTGTCTGTATTTTTTCCCCTCCAGGGAGATGGTCTTTCCTTTCATTAGATCCTTAAAGGGGTGCGATCCAAACAAAGGGCTAGAAGCTCCCGGGGCTACCTGTCTTTCAGTGAACCGTGAAGACTTGTTGGGTGGTGCATGATTTCAGATTCAGCTGGAACACTGGAAGAGAAAGTGGCCATGCGGGTGGCTCTGGTCTCCGAGAATTGCAGCGTGTTGGAAACTGAAGAGACTCTGAGGTTTTGCACCAGGTGGCTGGGGTGACTCATTGCTGTTTGCTCTGAACCGGCTCCTCCCCTGGATCCTCAGTGGCTGTGGGATGAAACGCGCCATGCCATCATCTCACCCACCAGCCCAGGGCCTGGCTCCTGGCAGCCTCACTGTCTGCACCAGCATCCCTTTCCTGCTTAGCTCATTCCTACATCTGAGCCCGTCTTCCCAGCCCTTCACCATGCCCCCCTGCATGTCATTATCTACCTCCTCTCTGCGCATTCTCTCCATCTTTCTTACCTGAAGCATGGCTGTCTCCTGAGAACACTGTTTCCCTCACGCTGGTGGTGGCTGTTCTTTCTCTGATACACTGCACCCTGTGAAGTCTGGAGGTGGGGTCCATGTCCTTCTTGATTTCCATTACCATTCACAGCTACTTCTCTTCCTTCATCCTTCAGAAGCTCCAATGCATGCATCCATCTATCTATCTTCCTTTCTTTTTCTTCCTTTCTTTCTTTCTTCTTTCTTTTCTTTCTTCTTTCTTTGTCTTCCTTTTCCTTCCTTCCTTCCTTCCTCTCTTCCTCTGTTTCTTTTCTTGGGAGTCTTGCTCTTGTCACCCAGGCTTGACTGTAGGAGCATGATCTCAGCTCAGTGCAACCTCTGCCTCCCAGGTTCAAGCAATTTTCCTGCCTCGGCCTCCCAAGTAGTTGGAATTACAGCTATGTGTCACCACACCTGGCTTATTTTTGTATTTTTATTAGAGACAGGGTTTCACCATGTTGACCTGGCTGGTCTTGAACTCCTGACCTCAGACGATCAACCCGCCTCAGCCTCCCAAAGTGCTGGGATTACAGCCATGAGCCACCACGCCTGGCCGAAGTGCATCTTTCTTTACCACCCATTTTCCCTTCTGGTTGCTGTTGGCTGCTGGCCGCCTACTCAGTCCTCAGATGCTCTTGTGCACCTGCTCTTACACTCCCCCCACTCCTGTCCTCGGCACCTGCATAGATCAATGCTCGGTAGAGATGGGGCTGTCCCCCAGAGGCATTTTGGAAATGTCTGGCATTTGTCTGTTTTTCAATGTAGTTGCACTGCAGCATTTTCACTGAAACTTACATTGTTTTGTTATAAAAGATTTCCTTTTATTATTTTTATTTTACATTATCTGTTAAGATATTATATTAATTTAAAAGACATAGTTGCTTATAGCAACTTATGAATTTCATTTCAGGATAGGAACAGGGATGTTAAAATATATTCGTTATAAAAAGGGGCTGTTTGGTCCGAAAGCATTGAGGATGGCTGATGCAGATAATCTTTCCAATCCCCTGGCTTTGCTATTGCTCCAAAGATCTTTTCCTCCAGCACACTCCAGCCCCAATCAAATGGTCACATCCTAGAATCAAAATCACCAGTAACCACACCACTTCTAAGATCTGGATTTAGACATCCCACTCTCTGACCATTACCCTCCCATTGACTGACTCCAGGAATCCTCCAACTTTGCAGAGGCCTCCTGGCCTTGACCCTCTCACTTTATCACTTTCCTTATACCTTTTTATTCTCCCGCATCCCCAGCCTGGGCTCCGTGGTCTAGCATGATAACCACTCTCTTGCAAGCACATAAAATTCTCATGTCTGCTTGCCCAGGGAAACAGTCTACCCTGGTGAAACCCGGTTTTCTTCTTCCACATGTGCACCTGAGCAAGCAGTTTGAAGGGGTGGAGAAAAATCACACAATCAGTGATGAGATTCACTTCAGATTTATCTCAAATGGGCACTTAACAGAGTGAGCTAATTCTACCACATCTCCCTTGTAAATTCACACTCCTACTTTCCGAGATAATTATTTCCCACCTTCTCCTCTCTCCACAAATCTTTAACACTTCCTCCCTTATCTCTTCTATCTTAGCTGACGACTTCGTTGGAGGGGGGGCGGTGGGGGAAAGATGTACTTGGATGAGAACTACCTGATTTTCCCGCTGACATTTCTATCATTCTTCCTCCATCTGTGCCCATGAAGCCAGTGGTCATTTCCCATTTTTCTCAAGCTGACCACTTGATAACATTGAAAGGAGTCACTGCACCCTTTCTGAACCCTTGTCTAGGCTTTTGGGTCTCCACACTTGCTGGTCTTGCTTCTACCCCATTGGTTGCTTCTTTTTCTCTCTCTCTCTCTTTTTGAGACAGAGTCTCGCTCTGTTGCCTGGGCTGGAGTGCAGTGGCACGATCTCAGCTCACTACAACCTCCACCTCCCAGGTTCAAGCGATTCTCCTGCCTCAGCCTCCCGAGTAGCTAGGACTATAGGTGCCCACCACCACACCTGGCTACTTTTTGTATTTTTTTGTAGAGATGGGGTTTCACCATATTGGCCAGGATGGTCTTAAACTCCTGACCTTGTGATCCACCCGCCTCAGCCTCCCAAAGTGCTGGGATTACAGGCATGAGCCAATGCGCCTGGCCTTGGTTGCTTCTTTTGAGGCTCATTTACTGGTCCTATCTCCACCAAAGCCTCCACCAAGCCTCTAAACGTCTAAAGCCCAGGACTCTGTTGCTGGCCTTCTTCTCTCCCCTACGAGGTCTCAGCCATTCCCAAGTCTTCAGGTTCCACCTCTACACCAATGGCTTCTATCTCCAGGCCAGGCCTCTCCTTAAGCTTTAGACTCATTTCTCCAATTGCCCACCTGACCCTGCCAGCTAGATATCTATCAGACACTTTAACCATGACCAAAATGTAGCTAGTAATCACTCCGATAGGCTTAAATTATGGCCCCCAAAGACATCCAGGTTCCAACCCCTGAACCTGTCAATGTTACGTTATTTAGAAAAGGACTTTGCTGATGTGATTAATGTAAGGATCTTGAAATGGGGACAGTATCCTGGATTACTCAGGTGGGCCCTAAATGTAGCCACAAGTGTTCTTACAAGAAGGAGAGGGAGATCTGATGACAGAAGAGTAGTAGGAGAGGTGAGAACAGAAGAAAGAGGCTGGAGCGATGCAAGAAAGAGGCAGAAACTGCAATTTCTAGAAGCTGAAAAAAGGCAAGGAGACGGATTCTTCCCCCTCAAAGCCTCCAGAAAGAACCGGAAGGTGCCCTGCTGACACCGGCACGTCAGCCCAGTAGGATTGATTTTAGACTTTAGTCCTTGTCTCCAGAACTGTAAGAAAAACATGCGTGTCATTTTAAGCTACCAGATGTGTGGTACTTTGCCACAGCAACAATAAGCAACAAATCTGGTGGCCACAGCCACCACACAAATCCATAGCCGGCCCCTGGTACCCGCCACATCTCAGGAAATGGTTCCCCATTCATGCAGCTGCTGAGGCCAAGAGCTTCACTCCCACCTTGCCAGTCAGCAAGTCTTCAGCTCTGCTCCCAGCCTGACTCCAGCAGTTTCTCACTGCTCCACCACCACGACCCTAGTCAATGTTGTCACCATTTCCAACTTGCATGACGTCACTGCTTCCTGCTTGATCTTCCACTCCTTCTCTTGGCCCTCTTCACAGGAGCCAAGGGGGCTTTACGGAGGGCGAATTAGATCACATCATTCCCCCTATCGAAACCATCAGTGGTTTCCCATTATAATCAGGATAGAATGCAAATCCCTTGCCATGGCCTGCAAGGCCCTACCATCCACTGGCCTCTGCTCGCCTCCCCTCCCTCCACTTCCTCGCCGCTGCACTGTGTTGGTCACACTGACCTTCTCTCTGAGCTCATTCATTCCATTCCCACCTCCTGGCCTTTGCACTTGGAGTTCCTACCACCAAACAGCTCTCTCGCCAGATCTTGGCATGGATCTCTCCCGTTCATCAGTTAAGTCTCAACTCAGATGTGGTCGCCTCCAAAAGGCCTTTCCCATCACAATTGCTAAAACAGGATCCCAGAAACCCCCCAGCCAGTGGCTATTTTACCCCAGTTATCTTCCTTAAGGCATTTTTCAGCACCTGAAATTGTCACATTGGTTTGTTTCCACGTCCATTGTGTGTCCCCGAGGAAATGTAAGCTCTCAGAGGGTGTCCTGCTGACCACAGGGTCCCCAGTGCTTGGCACACAGCAGGCACACAATGATTATTTCTTTGCCTTTCTGCCTGGTGTAGCTTGTTTTCACCTCTATCACTGACTCTGGCAGATGTAACTGCATCAAAGTGATCTCTCCCAGGGCCATTTGCATCTCGGTAGCATTGGGGTATCTGTGCAAAGAGCTAGCCAGTGGGGTTTCCAGCAACCTTTAGCAGGTGTGGAGTGACCGACCATGAGCTTTCTTTTGTGGTGCTTTAAAAGCACACAATTCACTCAACATCTGCTAAGGACTGGGTGCCATGGATACATCATAGAGGGAGGAAAAGATATTTATATTATGCCTCAGTGGATGAATGTGAATTTTGTCGAGGCAGGAACGGGGTGGGGTGGGGTGGAAGTGGGCGAAGGCACTGCCTGAAGGTGCTCAATTATTTCACAGACTCCGCGTGGTGGCCCCTCCACCTTCTGCCTCCCAGAGACCCGCTGAGTCTAGGAATCTCGGGATGGCCCTCCTGTGGCTCAGCACTGGAGCCAACGCCCATACCTTTGGTAGATTCAGAGATTGTGGTCTCCTGGCAGTGACCCGCTTCCTCTCATTTGGCCTCTGTTTCTCCTTTCCCTGCTGCCTCAGGTCTCATCATCCACGAAGGACCCTCGGTGTACCGCATCTTTAAACGGTGGCAGGCCGTCAACCAGCAGTGGAAAGTGCTGAACTATGACAAGACAAAAGACCTGGAGGATCAAAAGGCAGGAGGCAGGACCAACCCCCGGACCTCCTCATCCACCCAGGCCAATATCCCCTCCTCGGAGGAAGAGGCTGCAGGCACCCCTGCCACTGAGCAGGGACCTGCCCAGGCTGGCGGCCACCCCTCAGGCCCTCTGTCCCATCACCACTGTGCTTATACCATCCTGCACATCCTGAGTCACTTGAGACCTCATGAACAGCGGAGTCCACCGGGCAGCAGCCGAGAGCTGGTCATGAGAGTCACGACAGTGTGAGAGCTGAGGACCGGAAGGAAGGCCATGACCACCACTGAGGGCCCGAGCAGGGTGGGGAGGCATGGTGGCACCCCCAGAGCCAGCAGAGGGAGCAGGCAGAGGGTGGGGGGCCTGGTGGGAGTCCTGGTGCAGGGTCGGAGCGGGAGTGAGGCTGGGGCAGGAGCAGTTCTGTGATTTCCGATCGGTCAATGCCACTCTACACAACAGCAATGAAAACCAACACAAACTCAACAACAAAGTGCAATACAGGCTGAACCTGGCCCAGCAGAAAAGACCTGCCCCAGTGCACCCGCAGGCAAAGTACCTGGAGAAGCAGAGGCTGAGGGCAGGCAAAGCCCGTGTGACTGGTGGCAGTGCCAGAGGCCAAGGGGGCCAAGAGGAAAAGCATCTGTGGTCTGCCCTGCTCTCACTCTCTTTGTTTTGTTTCTCCTGGGGCTGTGTCCTGCAGGCAGCCGGGAAAGACGGAGGCACGGGTGTGAGCTGGCAGGGACACACTGCCTTTCGGGGTCCTGGGCTCGTTTGAATGGGCAAGATTCGCTGACAAATGGCTGTGGGGATGGTGGGGTGGATGTTCAGGGAGGGATGTGCAGGGAGGGAGACGGTGGTGTGAGCAGCCAGAGGGAGAAGTGTGTCTCCTTTCTGAAGGAACTTCCAACTTGGAACTCCCGATTTCAGGTGGGCTCTAAGAGGGCTTAGGTTTGGAAAAGGGTGTCTCTCTCTGCCCTTGTTAATTTATTTTATAGTGATTTGGCTCAAAGATGTTTACAGGACACACACACACACACACACACACACACACACACACACATCCCTAGAGAAAAGTACAGATTTCCAGTGGGTATTTCAAGCACAGTTCTGCTGCTGTGGCTTCCGCTTTGGAAGCTGTCGATCCCGGAGCAACTTTCCCAACTACCCAACCCCACCATGGCCAGGACGTGTGCAGTACCAGCCCCTTCCTGCCTTGGCACACACAGAGACCCAGTCCCCTCATGGTGGGGCACCTCCGATCTAGGGGCTTCCGGGAGAGCAGCTGCAGTGGTTGGGAGGAGCTTGGCCAGTGTGCCCCAAGGAGTAGAGTAGAGCCCAATCTAAGTATTCCTTGCTGCTTGGAGCCCTCCCCAAAGAGGCAGATGGGCGGATGCTCAGTGCTTTGTGCTCCCTGGTCCTTCCTGTGCCGCCAGGTGGGCCTGGGGTTGCCTGACAGGGAGCACTACCCCTGGACCCCCGCCTCGCTCTCTCTGGGGACCCTGCCAGGGAAAGCCACTGGGTGGTCACCTGCAGAGTTTCTGGTTGTCACTGCACAATGACCGCGTCATCCGTGGGTATTAAAAGGACACTGTCAAGTACTTTTTTAAACTAGTTTTTAGGGTTTTTTAAAACTCTCTGTTGTTTGTAATATTCTCTTAAAAGCTTGAAAATAAAATTTCTTTCCCTACCAGTAGTGTCCCTTTCCATATACGAGTTTTTCTTCCTCATCCCTATCCTCCCTCTGTGGTATAAACAGCCTTCTTTCTCCCTGTGTCTGCTCCACCCCTAGATTCTCCTCCATGACAAGAAATCAAGCACGCTTTCATTTCTGCTTTGAGGGTACGGATGGGGCAGGGCAGGCAGGCATGTTCCCTTCTGTGGGCCTGTGTGTGAATCCACGGTGAACTCCTGGCCTCTTCTTGGCTTCCTAGCAGACAGGGTCCTTCAGGTCTCAGGATCTCTCAAAGATTCCGCCGAGGAATCCTAGAAGCAGAGACCACTGGTGCTGGGGGAAGTCTGGAGAGCTCCACTCCATCTGGTCATTTCCCAGAGGCTGGGGGGGCCACAGACAGGAGAGGGGTGTTAGGATCTCAATTGTCCCGACAGTTTATTTGACTATCAAGGATAGCACCCACGTTAAGGCCTCAGGAGGGGGCTTGGACATATTATGAGGCAGCAGACAAGATCTTTTCTTCCTTCAACTTAACCTGGCTCTCCCACCCTGGGGCTGGCTGTGGGTCTAGCAGCGACATCAGTGGAGTGTGCATAGGTTTAAAAAGGTTCCTCCTGGATGAAACTCACAATCCAGAGAGTTAAGAAAGGCACAATTGGAGAGAGACTGAAGGACACATACAAGGAAAACATACAAGCAAAAACCAATCACACTGTGCAAATAAACCATGTAGATTAAGTGTGTTTATTTTTCAGTATAGTCTAGGAACAGGCCTTTCAGTTTAATTAAACACTTATGGAGGCTATATATATGTTATACGGACGATTTTTTAAAAAGTATTACAGAGTGGATTGCAGTGGCACATGCTTTAGTCCTAGCTACTTGGGAGGCTGAGGCAGGAAAATCATTTTAGCCCAGGAGTTTGAGGCCAGCCTGGGCAACATAGCAAGACCCCATTTCTAAGAAGAAAAAAAGGCTGGGCACAGTGGCTCATGCCTGTAATTCCAGCACTTTGGGAGGCCGAGGCAGGCAGATCATTTGAGGCTAGGAGTTTGGACCAGCCTGGTCAACATGGTGAATTGCCATCTCTACTAAAAATACAAAATTAGCTGGGCCTGGTGGCACATACCTGTAATCCCAGCTACTCGGGAGGCTGAGGCAGGGGAACTGCTTGAACCCAGGAGGTGGAGGTTGCAGTGAGCTGAGATTGTGCCACTGCACTCCAGCCTAGACGACAGAGCAAGATTCAGTATCAAAAAAAAAAGTATTATCATACAACAAAATATACATATCATCAAAACTATAGTGGCCATCATATTGTCTTTCTTTGGTGGTTCACAAGGCTCTTCAGACTCTCGCAGCCATTGAGGGTCATCATTTGAATACGTTGTACTGAAGAAGAGGCAATTAATAACATATTCTTGGAGAATGCTGGAGTTTGTTGGATCTTGATAATGCAAGCTCTGAGAGAACAAAGACCTCATCTGCCTTGTTTACTCCCGTATTTTCAGGACCCACAGCAGTCCCTGGCACACAGTAGGTGCTCAATGACGATTTTTGGAATGAGTGAGACTCTCTTGGAAGAGTGCAAGGGTACCTTAAACATTCAGCAGACACGCCTCCACTTCTTTCAACTTCTACTCTAACACACAAGGTCAATAGCAGAGTAGAAAAGTAAGGTCAAGTTGTGATTTCCCCACACAACAGGATGGTATATTACTTGGGGAATTAAATGTGTAGGTACAGAAATGAATAAATTGGGGTTTTATATTTTATATGCCTCTCTGGGAAGCAAGGTAAAAGTATACTCTGATGACCAGAGGTAACTGCCCCCTTTCAGATGTGCAAGTCATCGTGCCACCAGGCAAATGTCTATGTTTCCTGTGGAGTTATTTAACGCAGAGCAATGAAAAGCAGCCCAGAGTTCCCTTGCACATCATCTGCAAGAATGGCCCACGTATGGGGCAAGACACTAGCTAACATCTGAAGTTCTTACTATGTGCAAGGCACCTAATGGAATGCTTTATACGTACTAACTCACTTCACAGTCCAACAACATGATGAAACAGATGCCATTCGTATCTCCATTTTGCAGATGTGAACGCTGAGACCAAGAGGTTAAGTAACTTGCCCATAGTCACCAGCCAGTATCCCATCCCCAGAAATCTGGCTTTTTTATTTTTTATTTTGAGACAGACTTTTGCTCTTGTCACCCAGGCTGGAGGGCAATGGCACAATCTCGGCTTACTGCAACCTCTGCCTCCTGGGTTCAAGATTCTCCAGACTCAGCCTCCCAAGTGGCTGGGATGACCTGTGCCTGCCACCACACCCAACTACTTCTTGTATTTTTAGTAGAGATGGGGTTTCGCCATGTTGGCCAGGCTAGTCTCGAACTCCTGACCTCAGGTGATAGGCCCACCTCGGCCTCCCAAAGTGCTGGGATTACAGGCATGAGCCACTGCGCCCAGTCAGCAATCCGGCTTTGAGTATAACCACTCCATCACATTATCTGAAGACAACCAACCAATTTAAGGAAAATCTGGGTCAGGTCAACCAGGCAGGTTAGAATGTGAGAGATCTACAGGAAAGCTTTGGAGATTGGGGCTAAAAAATAATAATAATTTATGTCTCCTACAGAAAAAAAAAGCTGAGTTTACATGACAGTTCTTGCTGTTATCCAGATAATATCCTGGTTGAATGAAGCCTATATAATATAGGGTTGGTTATATTTGAGAACAATGGAATTCTGAAAGGTCAATAGGAATAGTTCAATCACATTTTTATGGGTAAAGGGCCAAGATTCATAGGGGTTCACAGAGGCCTCCTCTCCTGATTAAAAAGAAAAAGAAAAAAAAAGTTATCCTCTTTGGGGATTAGACTTTTGGCATTGGTTCCAAATGAGTGGTGCAGAGTGGCAGGTTGGGGGTTCTAGTCACAGTCCACAGCATTTAGGAGGACCCCACAAATATGAGGTCTCGTCCCTACCTCTCAGGAAAATCAGATGTCACCGTCTTAGAACACAGAAACTCCAAAATCATAGAATTTTCTTAGTCTCCATGAGATAACTATCATTTCTTTGTTTTGCCTGTGAGATCCAGATGTATGGCAGAGGGTAGGGGCATGGTTTGATAGGACCAGAACCAATTTCTAAGGATAACGATGTGCTTCGTAAGCAGAATTCCTTGTATTGTGGAGGTGAGAGGCAGCCACGGTGGAAGGAGAAACACATATTGTATTGTTCCTCACTACCTTTCCTCAAATTATCCTGCTACACCATTGATGCAGTAATCCCAAAACCTTCTCCTCACACTTTCTCACCCCCTTTATTGGTAGAATAGAACCTGGGGACTGGGCAATGTTTGGGGTGCTGTGGACAGTTGAGTGAGACTCCAGAATGACTCCAAGTGTGAGGATCTAGGACTGGCCTCATCCAGGGTCTGAGCTGCCTTGGCTGGTGGCCAGTGGGCTAGCTCAGTACCTACTCGTCCCACCATGGGTCTACCTTCATGGGTCCTCCCTCCTCCCCCACCTACTTCTCGCCCAGCCCATCACAGCACCGAGAATCCACTGGCTTTCTTCCTGCCCAAGACAACCAGTTGAGAACTGCAGCATTCAGCATCCTCCTGGCTCTGGACCACTGGTGGTTGAGGTGAGTCCCTCTTCTTTAAGTGTGTTACCCATAACATGTACCAAAACACCTCACCATCATGCTCAGGTCCAGCCCACCGGCTCAGTAGACGTTTAGGGAAGAGGAGGAGTCATGGCTCAGGAGGGTTTAGGGTTATGGACAAAAAGAGAAGCAGGCTCACCCGGTGCCCATGCCCTCACAACTTTTGAGAGGAAAAGTCCTGGGCCGGGCGCGGTGGCTCACGCCTGTAATCCTAGCACTTTGGAAGGCCGAAGTGGGTGGATCGCCTGAGGTCAGGAGTTCAAGACCAGCCTGGCCATCATGGTGAAACCCCATCTTAAATAAATAAATAAATAAATAAATAAATAAATAAATAAAATTTTTAAAAAGTCCTAAACACAGCAACCTTGGTGCCCTTGGCATTGGCCAAAGTCTGTCACTCTGCCATTCTCTGAAGCCCAGCACAACAAGGAAAGCACCATACTGGGTGCAGTTGGCACCTTGGCACAGAACACCTTGAAGGTGCCCATGGGCCTGAGGGGCCCTCTCCCACAGAAAGAGGACAATCTGTTAAATGAAAAAGTAGAATGCTTGGGCTCTGCATCTAATAATACAGGGGTGGATTTATTTTATCTTATTTTACTTATTATTATTATTTCTTTTTTTGAGACAGAGTCTCACTCTGTTGCCCAGGCTGGAGTGCAATGGCTCCAATTGCAACCTCTGCCTCCTGGGTTCAAGCGATTCTCCTGCCTCGGCCTCCTGAGTAGCTGGGACTGCAGGTGCATGCCACCATACCTGGCTAGTTTTTGTATTTTCAGTACAGATGGGGTTTCACCATGTTGGCCAGGCTGGTCTTGAACTCCTGACCTCATGATCTGCCCACCTCAGCCTCTCAAAGTGCTGGATTATAGGCATGAGCCACCACACCTGGCCTATTTTATTTTATTATTTTTTATTTATTATTTCTCCAAGATGGTTGGGTTTTTCCAACCCCATAGGTTGGAAACTACTATTATTCCCATTTTTCAGGGGAGGAAACTGAGGCCTGGAAGGTTAAGCACAATGCCCAAGGTTATACGGCTACAGATGGCGGCACAGGAATCTAGACCTCAGCTGTCTGAGGCCATACATTGGGTTGCTAACCACTATATTATACCGCCTCTCAGCAAAGTGGAAATGCATTTAAAAGGTTTATCCTGACTCAAGAGGCAAAAGAGGAAGCGAATGAGGCCCTCATCAGCCAGATGGAACCGAGATGTCCGTATGTCACGTGCCCTTCAAAGTCCAGTAAGGTCAGCTCCAACCTCTCCATCCCTCCATCTATGGAAGATTGATACCTTCAGCAGTTTTTCTAATAGTTCAGACCTAAATTTTTCCCAGTTGCCTCCTACTTCAAAATCCAGAATCTCCTGAACTCAGGATTTCCCGTCTCTGTCTCAGAGCTATTCCTTTATTTCAACCCTGTGTTTAATCAAATGTGGGACTTGATTCCTCCTCCTTGATTTTCCATTCCATCATATAGTGTCACTTACAGTTGAGTATAATTTAGTTTTATCAGGAAGTCAGAGGTAACTAGAAGTTTATTCATATAAGAACCTGAGGTGAGAAACTGCTATATGGAAGTTCTTGCCAGGTGGGTACCTCAAATATAAATTAGACAAAACCACCTTCAAAAACCCCATTGCCTAGTTGTTTGACTCTGTTAAGAAGCTCAGCATTTTTTATTTAAAAAAAGTCTTTCTCATGAAAGAGCCTGGAAAGCTTCCTCTTATTAAATAACAGCATTTTCTTTTCTGGGAAATTTGGATTTTTAAGGGGAGGTAATTCTTAAGCAAGAGGAGTAATCCCATAAGTGGTCAAACTTCAATCATCAGCAGGCAGGTGGAGAACTGTATTGTGCTCTTTTAGTCAGGACGACCGTAGCCATGTATCTGCGTCTGACACGCAGATACACACGCAGACAGACGTAAGCACAGAAAGTAACAAATGCATTCCCCAAAAAGTGACATGGAGTCAAGACTTGTTGACTGAGCAGCCTGTTGGTTTTCCTCCAGAGGATCAAGACTCCCAGGCAGCAGGTGGAGAGGGGGCAGAAGGGGCCTGTCTCTATCAGTCCCTCTGAGCTTGGTAATGTCACTTGGCTGGAGCAGCCCCTTTTTCCAGGGGTTAGAGTTGGGATACCAGCTCTTATGTCCCAGGTAGTGGCCCTTCCAAGCGGTGACTTGTTGAGAGGGAAATCCTCTGCGCCCTCCAACACAGGCTGCTATCCCTCTTCCAAGAAGAGATGCAGAAATGGTGGGGCTATGCCTGCCCTGAGCATGCCAAGAACATACACCTGCTGTCTGATGATCATGGTGACTTTATTGTAAGTCCTAGTCCCTCTCTCAAAAGCCTCAAGGCTGAGGCATTAGCTCATGTTGTCCTCACCTCCTCAAATCATTTCAGTGGACACCTGTTGCTTTTGTCTGTTCAGCACACGGTGACCCACCCTCTTCCCTATGGGAAACTCATGCCATATGGTTTTTGTAGGGATGAACCACTAAAACCAGTGTACCCATAGAAATGAGACTGTGATCCAGGCTTGGATAGTCAAAGTCTCTTATTTCTGTGTCCACAGGGATTGATTCAGAAACTGGTATGTCCATGTCCTTCCTGGGACTTACCCATCAGAGCTAGCAGGAGACACAGTTTGGAGACACGGTTTCTCCCCACTAGGGTTGCTAGCTGCAAGTCTGTGTATCAGGGAAAATAAAACATCCCATCTTCTGCCACCAGGAAAGCATCCGCCTTCTGAATATGGTCAAGAAATAAAGACACAGAAAACAAAGAGCAGGAGAGAGATGGTCCTGCCTCTCCTGGACCCACTCATGACTGAGCCAGCTTCTCCACTAGATCTCCCAGGACATTAGCCAATCAATTTCATTTTGCTTATATTAGTCTGAGCTGCATGTATGTCACTTGTAATCAAAATTTTTTAAATTATGAATACAAAGCATTCTTGATATCCCCATGACAAAACTTTGTGTTAAATTCATGGTGCATTGGTTGGGAGACCAAAGACTGTAACAAATTGCCTCCCTTTCCTATTGAATAGGGTTCAAGGTGGCTTCTTGGCAGCATTCACAACTGTTATTCTCCCTTATTTATTTATTTATTTATTTATTTATTTATTTATTTTGAGTTGGAGTCTTGCTCTGTTGCCAAGGCTGGAGTGCAGTGGTGTGATCTCAGCTCACTGCAATCTTCACCTCCTGGGCTCAAGGGATTCTCGTGCCCCAGCCTCCCAAGCAGCTGGGACAACAGGCACGTGACACCATGCCTGGCTAATTTTTGTATTTTTAGTAGAGACAGGATTTCTCCATGTTGGCCAGGCTAGTCTGGAATTCCTGATCTCAGGTAGTCCACCTGCCTCGGCCTCCCAAACTCCTGGGATTACAGGCATAAGCCACCACACTTGGGCTTCCTTTATTCTCTTTATGAATCTGTTCAGTTACCAAATGATAAAATAGAAAGATAATACGCGCAGACCTACAGTCAGAGAGTGTTCTTTTAAAACATTTCTTTAGATTACATTGGGGAGACAAAGAAGGGACCAAAACTGAAAAGTAGGCAGACCTATGATCAGAACTCTGATCTAAGGGCTTAGGAAGGGGCAGGATCCAGTTATGAGGCCTTCAGGACACCAGGATTCAGAGTGGAAGAGGCAAGGCACAGAGCAAGACCTTGATCCACTGGCCACAGTCAAAGGGGTTCTCCATTACTCTTGGCATTGATCATGGCATGGCCCCCAACACGTGCCACCTTACTGCTATTATTATTGTTTTTCTGGATTAAATAAGCTACCATGGGTGTCTGACTTTAAAAATGAGGACCTATGGAAGCAGCCAGAACTAGGTCAGAATTCTTTGTGAACATGGGCAAGTATTTTAGCTTTTTTGGTCTCTGGTTTCCTTATCTTTAAAATGAAGATAATTTGCCTCTGAGGACCTTTGTAATATCAGAGATAATGCATATAAAGTAGGCAGTAAATAAATAATTGCTATATCGTTTTTATTTTTCAACAGAGTAATAGTAAAGTTGTACCATTACCATAGCATATAAAAAGCAAGGTTACCTTTCTTTTGTGTGTACACCTGGCAACGAGATGGATGAATCTTACAGGGTTAGCTCTATTTTTAGTTTTTCAAGGAATCTTCAAACTGTTCTCCATAGTGGTTTGTACTAACTTACATTCCCACCAACAGTGTACAATGGTTTCCTTTTCTCTGCATCCTTGCCTACATTTGTTATTGCCTGTCTTTTGGATAAAAGCCATTTTAACCAGAGTGAGATGATAGCTCATTATAGTTTTGATTTGCATTTCTCTGATAATCAATGATGTTGAGCACCTTTTCATATACCTCTTTGCCATTTGTATGTCTTCTTTTGAAAGATGTCTATTCAGATCTTTTGCCCATTTTTGATGGAATTATTGGGTATTTTCCTATTGAATTGTTTCAGCTCCTTATATATTCTGGTTATTAGTTCCCTGTCAGATGGGTGGTTTGCAAATATTTTCTCTCATTCTGTGTGCTGTCTCTTCACTTTGTTTGTTTCCTTTGCTTTGCAGAAGCTTTTAAATTTGATGTGATCCCATTTGCCCATTTTTGCTTTGGTTGCCTGTGCTTGTGAGGGTGTTAGTCAAGAAATCGTTGCCTAGACCAATATCCTGGAGCATTTCTCCAATGCTTTCTTGTAGTATGATATGGTTGGGCTCTGTGTCCCCACCCAAATCTCATCTCGAATTGGAATACCCACAGTTCCCATTTGTGGAGGCAGGGACCTGGCGGGAGGTGATTGGATCATGGCAGCACTTTCTTCCATGCTGTTTTTGTAGTAGTGACTGAGTTCACACTAGATCTGAGGGTTTTATAAGTGTTTGATGGTTCCTCCTTTACACTGTCTCTTGCCTACCACCATGTAAGATGTGCCTGCTTCCCCTTCTGCCATGATTGTAAGTTTCCTGAGGCCTCCCCAGCCATGCAGAACTGTAAGTCAATTAAACTTGTTTCTTTTATAAATTACTGAGTCCCACGTAGTCCTTTGTAGCAGTGTGAAGGCAGTCTAATACATAGTAGTTTCAAAGTCTGGGATCTTAAATTTAAGTCTTTAATTCATTTTGATTTCATTTTTGTATATGGTGAGAAAGTTGGGTCTAGTTTCATTCTTCTGCATATGGATGTCCAGTTTTCCTTAGTGCCATTTATTGGAGACATTGTCCTTTCCCTAATGTATGTTCTTGGTACCTTTGTCAAAAATGAGTTCACTGTAGATGAACAGACTTATTTCTGGGTTCTCTGTTCTGTTCCATTGGTTTATGTGTCTGTTTTTATGCCAGTACCATGTTGTTTTGTTTATTATAGCTCTGTAGTATAATTTGAAGTTAGATAATATGATTCTTCCAGTTTAGTTCTTTTTGGTCAGAATAGCTTTGGCTACTCTGGGCCTTTTGTGGTTTCATATACATTTTATGATTATTTTTTATTTCTGTGAAAAATATCACTGGTATTTTGATAGGGATTGCATTGAATCTGTAGAATGCTTTGAGTAGTATGGACATTTTAATAATATTGACTCTTCCTATCCATGAACATGAAATGTCTTTCCACTTTTTTTATACCCTCTTCAATCACTGCAAGGTACATACCCTAAAGAAAGGAAATCAGTATATTGAAGAGGTATCTGCACTCTCCTGTTTATTTCAGTAATATTTACAATAGCCAAGATTTGGAAGCAACCTAAGTGTCCATCAACAGATGAATGGATAAAGAAGATGTGGTACATTATACACAATGGAGTACTATTCAGCTATAAAAAAGAATGACATCCTGTAATTGCAACAACATGGATGGAACTGGAGGACATTACATTAAGTGAAATAAGCCAGGAAAAGAAAGACAAACTTCGCATGTTCTCATTTACATGTGGGAGCTAAAAATTAAAGCAATTGAACTCATGGAGAAACAGAAGGATGGTTACTAGAGGCTGGAAAGGGTAGGGAGAGAGGGGGAAATTGGGAATGATTAATGAGTACAAAAATGTAGTTAGATAGAATGAATAATGTCTAGTATTTGATAGCACAACAGGGTGACTACAGTCAATAATAACTTATTATACATTTAAAAATAAACAATGGGTATATAATTAGACTGTTTGTAACATAAAAAAGGATAAAATGTTTGAGGTGATGGATACCCCATTTACCCTGATGTGATTATTGTTGTTTGATACAGTATGACTGTATCAAAATATCTCATGAACCTCATAAATATATATGCCTATTATATACCCACAACATTTTTTTTTTTTAAAAAAAGCAAGGTTGAATCAAAGCAAAATGGGCACCTGGAATCGATACTCTGCCCCATTTAAGTTTTTCTTCAGTTATAAGTAACATGCCCAACGAGCAGGAGTTTAAACAATTAAGGGTGTGTTTTCTTTTTATAATGAGATTTCCAGTGTACATGGCTGCTGGCGTTGGTCCAGTTGCTTGGTGATGCCGCTAGCAACCCAGGCCCTTTCTGTCATCTGCTCTGGCACCCTTAACATGTTGATTTGTCACCTGTGACTATAACCTCAGAATCTCAAAAGGATAGCTCAAAGCAGGAAAGAAAAGAGAAGGGGTGGCCCCAGTCATGTTTCTTCTTTATATCAAGAATAGGTGGCTGGGCACAGTGGCTCACACATGTAATCCCAGCACTTTAGGAGGCTGAGGTGTGCGGATCACCTGAAGTCGGGAGTTCAAGAGCAGCCTGGACAACATGGTGAAACCCCATTTCTACTAAAAATACACACACACACACAAATTAGCCAGGCACGGTGGCACGCTTCTGTAATCCCAGCTACTCAGGAGGCTGAGGCAGGAGCATCACTTGAACCCGCGAGGCAGAGGTTGCGATGAGTCGAGATCATGCCATTGCACTCCAGCCTGGGCAACAAGAGCAAAATTCTATCTCAAAAAAAGAAAAAAAAAGGAAAAAGAAAAAGAAAAAGAAAAGGTATATAGTTTTCCCAGAACTATATTTCTACTCCTAGATGCTTCCATGTATAGCACTGTGGCCAAAAATGTGTCTTATAGCCACACTTAGCTGCTGGAGGGACGGGCTAGGAAAGTGATCATTTTCCCTTTTCAGCTACTGCTATGGAATGTACCAAGCGAAAAGGAGATGGGACTGGATGCTGGGTAGGCCAGCTCAGGGCATCTGCACCACCCTGAGGGTAGGAGGATAAATTAGGAGGCTGTTTTTGAGGGCTATTTTGTAGTATTCTATTGAATTCTAAATACACATTCCTTCAACCCAGGGATTCTATTTCTTTGAAACTCTCCTAGAGAGATAGTAGCAGATGTTGCATTCACAAAGAACTTGGGAAATGACAGCAGTATGAGCGTAATAATGAGACAAATTGGAAAGAACCTAAATGCCTGTCAACATGGGAAGGATGAAGCATGAGATATTGAAACCATGGGATACCATCAGCATCGGAGAATGTCATAGGCTTGGAAGGACGGACAGGGAAAGGTCTCAAAATCATATCGTTAATTGAAAAATGAAATCTGCAGGACAAGATGCACAACGATCGCATACTTGGAGAACAACAACAAAACCCCACACCTCCATCTCATATTTTAAAATGCCACATCCAAAAGAATATGGAACGATGTTACCAACCTGATTAGAGTGATTTTGTTTTGAGAGAGGATGAGGTTGAGAAATGTGATGGCAGAACTTTCTCTCTGCTTATACTGTTTGCATTTTAATTATAAAAGTGAATCCATGTCATATTTGTGTAATGTTTTAAATTATGGTGCACATCTACGGTAGAATATTAAGTGACTATTAAAAACAATTAGTAGGCTGGGCGTGGTGGCTCATGCCTATAATCCCAGCACTTTGGGAGGCCAAGGTGGGTGGATCACCTGAGGTCAGGGGTTTGAGACTAGCCGGGCCAACATGGAGAAACGCTGTCTCTACTAAAAATACAAAAATTAGTCAGGTGTGGTGGCACACACCTGTAATCCCAGCTACTCAGGAGGCTGAGGCACGAGAATCGCTTGAACCTGAGAAGCAGAGGCTGAAGTGAGCTGAGATTGTGCCATTGCACTCCTGCCTGGGCAACAGAGCAAGACTCTGTCTCAAAAAACAACAACAGTGAGTAAAATCTTTTCAGAAAACAGCGACCTTGTACTTGGATGAAGTCCTGGGTCATCTTTCCCGACAACTTGTAGCAGGGTGGGCCCTAAGGGGTTTGGGGTAGAGGACTCCTGAGGCTTCCCACTGCCTGTGTCTCTATGGTTCTGTAATAAGGAAAGTCTGAAAGCAAGGAAATCTGCACTTTAGACTTCATTTCCTAATCTAATGAAGTGCAGGGGCAGGGAAGAGACCTTGTGCTGGACTGCAGGAGCGGCCTCCCCTACCTTCAGTTAGGCCCGCGTCCTCCAGATCAGAGGTTTTTCTCTAGAATAGCCTTTGGCACGACCAGAGATCTGGAGTTTCTGCTGCCAGCATGCAGCTGAGAGGAGTCTGCTTGGCTGAGAGGCCCCGCACACAGATGCAGCCAGGCCTCTTTAAGAGTGGCTACCTGCACGCCCAGCTCCCTCTGTGCCCAATCGAAGCTGCAAGCAAGGCTGGCAAGCACAGAAGCAAGATCATCCAGACTGCAGGCAGTTGGTTCTTTTCCTTCTCTCCCCTACGTCTTTCCTCCCACCTTCCAAATCCTTCCTAAGCCAGAGTTTTCATTCCAACAGCAGATGAAGGCAGATAAGGTGTATGATGCCCCGTGCCCACTCCAGGTTCCAGCCCTCAGGGGCCAGTCAGTCCTCTGCCGAGGGACTGACTGGGGATATTCACTGAAGGTTTCTGTTTGTCCAGTCAAATGCCTGAAGCCTCCCAGACACCAGTCCTGGCCACAAAGCCTGCCAGATGTGACTTGGGAAAGTCAGTCAAGGAGACTGACAATATAGAGCTACTGAAAGAAACAAGTTGAAGCCTGCTTTCTGAGTTCCAAGGCAGATGGAGACCCAAAGGAATCAGACAGAGTAAACAAACATCAAATAAATAAAATCTCTGTAATCCGAACACTTTGGGAGGCCGAAGCAGGTGGATTGCTTGAGATCAGGAGTTCAAGACCGGCCTGACCAACACGGTGAAACCTGTCTCTAGTGAAAATACAAAAATTAGCCAGGTGTGGTGGCAAGTGCCTGTAATCTCAGCTACGCAGGAGGATGAGGCAGGAGAATCATTTGAACTCAGGAGGCGGAGATTGCAGTGAGCTAAGATTGTGCCACTGCATTCTAGCCTGGGCAACAGAATGACACTCTGTCTCAAAAATAAATAAATAAGGCCAGGTGCGATGGCCCATGTCTGTAATTCCAGCCCTTTGAGGGGCCAAGACGGGTGGATCACCTGAAGTCGGGAGTTCAAGACCAGCCTGGCCAACATGATGAAATCCCATCTCTACTAAAAGTTTAAAAATTAGCCGGGCATGGTGGCAGGCACCTGTAATCCCAGCTACTTGGGAGGTTGAGGCAGGAGAATGGCTTGAGCCTGGGAGGCAGAGGCTGAATTCTGCAGAGATTGCGCCGCTGCACTCCAGCCTGGGCGACTGAGCAAGACTCTGTCTCAAAAATAAATAAATAAATAAATAAACCAAGGCTTATTTAACTTAAACAACAAAGCAAAAAGGTAAAACAAACACATTACCTTCTTTTTTGTGTGTGTCTTTGAAAATTTTCATGATAGAAATTAACAAAATGGCCCTCATCACAACCTCATTTGGTGCCCTTGTTTATGCATTTTCTCTGGTCTGGAAGGCCCTTCCTCTCCTACACTCCTTGTATTAATCTTACAGATCCCACATGGCCCAATCCAAATGCTACTTTCTCTAGGAAGCCTTCACTGATTCCTCTTCCTTCCTCCATTCCCAGTGAGAACAATTATACCTTCCTCTGGTTTCTTATTTCATTTTGCTTATACCATTTTGAAAGAAGCTATTCCACTGTCACTTTTAATGTCGTTATCTGCATGCTAATCCCACTGATCAGCCTAAGAGTGTATTAAAGTGAGGGATTCTCGTTCACTAATCTCCCTATTCTCAGTACCTGAATAGTCTAGGGTGATGAGAACTGATGAATAAATAGATCAATCATTCGTCCATTTCATAAACATTTATGGTGCATCTGAATATGACAGGCACTGTACATTAATAAGACAAATAAAACAGTATGCTCCTTGACCTCATGGAGCCTGCAGTCTGGACGATAGAGATAGCCGTATAAACAGATAATTACAGTAAAGAACCATTGTTATAATCATGAGAGTACATGCAAGGTAGAGTGTGAAAGAGAGAGTTCTATTCTACCTGAGGGAGGTTAAGAAGGTTTTTAAGAAAGAAGTGATGTTAACTTGGTGCATTAGTTCAGGTTTACAGAAAAGCAGATGCAAAGAGGGGGTGCTATGGTTTGAATGTGTCTTCCAAAGTTCATGTGTTGGAAACTTGATCCCAATGCCACAGGAGTGTTGGGATGTGGGACCTAAAGGGAGGTGTTTGGGTAACTGGGGCACTGCCCTCAGGACTGGATTAATGCCATTATCTTGGGTTTGTTATCTCAGGAGTGGGCTCCTTACAAAAAGATGACTTCGCCCTCTCCCATCTCTCACCCATGTAATGCTTTCTGCCATGTTATTGTGTGGCAAGATGGCCCTTACCAGATGCCAGCACCTTGATCTTGGACTTCCCAGCCTGCAGAACTGTAAGAAAATAAACTTCTGTTCTTTATCAATTACCCAGCTTGTGTATTTTATTATAGCAGCACGAAATGGACTAAGACAGAGGTTACATACAAGAGATTCATTCGGGGAGGGAGCAGGAAGAGTCTGAGGGCAGGAAGAGCCGTCAGACCACAAGGCAGGCCTGACTCCTACCGAGGAAGAGGGGGTTATAGGAAGATAGGGTAGGCGAAGTCTCAGTTTACAGAGGAGCAGTTCCAAGTAAGATTTGGCTAGACCAATGGAGAGCCCTTGAGCCAAAGTCTCCCCCGGAGGGATTTCATGTCTTGTTGGATGGGGCTGCCTTAGTACCCTGTTATACTCTGTCATTGGCTGGGAGCAGCCCACTGGCACCATGGCCTTGGTGTGAACACGGCAGCAGAACCAGGAGGGCAGCATCTGGAGGCACTGGCCATTATGCTCTCTGCAGCCAGTGGTCTGAGTGGCACATTTTCACGGTCACTACTTGGTCTTCATAGTCTTCATATTTAAGTATATATCAGCAGGCATATAGGTGAGGATATGTGGGAGAAGACAAAAAGGAAACATTCCAGGATGAGAATGCATTAGAAGACACACCAAAGCATGGGTCATGTAGCTCATTAATGGACCTGGAAGTAATTCCACATGAGTGGAGGGAGTGGAGGGACGATGCAGCAGCAGATGAGGTTGGCCAGTTGGCAGCAGGTTGGCCATGGTGGGCATTGCATGTGAGCAGCGGGGGGACATTAAAGGGCCAACATCAGGAGAGTGGAGCAGGTTTGGGCTTGGAAAATAGGCTCTGGAGGCATGTTGGGGAGGGCTCAGATGGAGGCAGGCCAGAGAGGAGGACCCGGCAAGCATTTGGAGTGATGTGCTGTGGAGTGGGCTAGACCAGTGGTGGTGGAAAGGAAGAGGAAGAGAAAGATGGATGAATGGAAGGATGGGTAAGCGAAGCAGTGAACGAGTAAATGCAAGTGGTCAGATGCAAACCAGCTGTACCTCTCAGGGACAGTTCCATTGTATTCAGATCCCTGAATTCTGCTCTGTGTGTTGATGAAACTCATAACTCATTCCTGTTAGAGTTTCATTAGGTAAAAAATATACCCTGATATATTGTCAAGGGAAGAAAACACCTGTCCCAAACATCCTGCTCTACGAAAACACATCAACACTTGCTGCCAACCCAGGCTGGTCTCGGGAAGATGTGAATGGAACTCTGCCCAGTCGGAGAGGGAGTCCCCAGGAGGCCAGGCCTCCTTTTGTGCTCCATTCATTTTCAGGGCCAGATGGTGTTTGCCTCATTGACTTTCATTGCTGATTTAGTCTTGTTTGCTGGTTTTTTACAGGTTGCTTCACTTCCTCTATTTCAATTCATTTTTCCACTTGCCCCACTTTTGCACTCTGCAGCACGTTCATCACGATGTCAGGAAGACAACTGGAGCTCCCAGCAGGTGGAAGCTTTCAGGGAGCTGGCTGAACCTAATTCCCACAGCTCAGCGCCCTGGCTCTGGGAAAACACGGTGCGCAGGGTGTTCTGAGAAAAAACAGTAAATACAGTTTCATTGGAAAACACAGTTGATTAAGCAAGACGGCAGAACCACCCATAACAGCCGTGACAGAAAGGATGATTTCGGGTTTAAGTGACTTCCTTTTTCTGGCTTTTCAGTTACCATCTTGCGTAAAGACTAAGGCTAAACAGCAATTTCATGGCTGCTCACCGTCCAGGTGCTCTCTGATCCTGCAGCATCCCTGTTGGGCCACAGCAAGGATAATCAGCTTATCCATCTGCTCACGCCGTGCCTCCAGCCCTCAGGTGCTTATCCTCAAATCAGAAGCTCCATCCTTTCTAGTCAAATGACATCCCCTTCCACCTTTAAAATCCAGTCCTACTTCCTGCTAGGATGAGTATTTCCAGCATTCTCTGTTACTTACATCTACAGTCCCATCCAGTGGTGGCCAATTGTTGACTTTGTTTTGGTCTGCGTTCTTTTGAAAATTAGGTGTTTTGTTCTATCTTCCTCCTTAGACTGTTAAGAATGAGAATGAATCAAGTTGACACATGAGCCATTTGAAAAAGTAAACAAATTTTAAAAAATAGAAATAAAGAGAATGAGAACAGAGCCTCCTCCCTCTTTTCAGGCCTCCAAGCCTCTGGGGGAATGGCCTGTCACCATTGCGCAGTAGAGCGACGTGCGTCACTGACTTGCAAGGCTTGGCTTCTAGTTCCATCTTAGCTATGCTGTGAGTTTCAAGCCAGCACCTGTCCCTGTCCACTCAATGAAAAGACCAGCTTCTGCTCACCTACTGCATTATCTCGGCTTGGGTACAATGAGTGTGACCTAGAAAGTCTTTTGAGATTCTGCAAACAGATAGGACAATGGCTGTTTTTAGAACGTGATCAACACGTTAACATTTTTAACAACGTCAACAGCCTAATTTTAAAAATGCATTATCACCACTCTTATGGACCCTGGTAGTTCTTATTTGCCTCATTGACTTTCTTGCTCCTCCTCCTTGCATGTTTTTATGACACTGTGTAACTGTCTCACATTTGGATTTAATTGACTCTAAGTGTATTGTTCCAAAATCTTTTACTGACTAGCACATGGCTCCCTGGGCACTGACTCTGCACTTGTGTGATGGTGGTGATGGAGTGTGTGTGTGTGTGTGTGTGTGTGTATGTGTGTAACTGAGAGAAAGAAAGCAACTCAGCAACTGCCAGCTGGCAGCCTCTTTAGATCAATAATATTAACCATTCCAGAGACTTCCAAGGAGCTACTGCCAACTCTTTTGTTTTTTTTTTCAATATTATTATCACTATTACAAAGGCACCCCAAGGCCCTTTTACTTAAATACATGACAGAATGCCCCAGATGAGAGTACTGTTGGTTTCTGTCTTCAAGACCTGCATCCTCAATGCCTCCCACAAGATGGGTAGTTGAGGTTAGGCTTGATCTTACTTCTGAGGTCTGGGTTTCACAGGGAGGGGTGGCAGGATCTCCTGGGAGCTCATTTTGTGACTGGTACCCACGTGACCACTTAGCCTTACCCTGAGAGTTTCCACCTGCCTTTATGAAGACATGTTTATAGAAATCTAGGGACACATTGGGAAAATAAGGTAGTCTTTCAGTATGTAGGCTTTGGAAAAGGCATTCTGGTTCCACCCTCTGCTCTGTCATTTATGGATGTGTGATATTTTCAAGGCCCTCCATCTCTCAGGGCTCCTGTTCTGTTGACTGTGGGACCAAGAGGTTGTCTAGTGATGAATGATAACTGAGCTTCTGTGGCGGTCATTCATTGCAGGGGTGGAGGAGCCAGAGGGAGGGCTTGTAGCTCAAGTGAGAAGACAAAGGACTGAGAACTCCAAGGAGTTCTTTCTTTCATAAATTGCCCAGTCTCAGGTATGTCTTTATCACCAGCGTGAAAACAGACGAATATACCATACACGTAATGCATAGTGATCAGAACAGGCTAATTAGCATATTTATCCTCGCAAACATTTATTATTTCTTTGCGTTGGGAACATTCAGTATCCTTCTAGCTGTTTATTCATTGACTCAACTTATGTTTCTGGAAGGCCTACTCTGTGTCAGGCAATGCTCTAGATGCTAGATAAGTGCTGTCTGATAAAAATTTAATGCAAACCACAAAAGTACTTTCAAACTAACTTCCTCTCTCTCTCTCTTTCCTTCTTTCTTTCTTTCTTGCTTGCTTGCTTGCTTGCATGCAGGGTCTTGCTCTGTCACCCAGGCTGGAGTGCAGTGGTACAATCATGACAATCACGGCTTACTGCAGCATCAACCTCCTGGGTTCAACATATCCTCCTGCCTCCATCTCCTGAGTACCTATCTTGCCCAGGTTGGTCTCGAACCCCCAGGCTCAAGCAATCCTCCCACCTTGGCCTCTCAAAATGCTTGAATTAAAGGTATGAGCCATAGTGCCCAGCTGTAATTTTAAACTTTCTAGTAGCCACATTATAAAAGTAAAACAGGTTAAATTAATTTTCACATTTTTATTTAATCCCACATATCCTAAACATTATCATTTCAGTGTGTAATCAATAGATAAAGTACCAATAAGATATTATATGCTTCCTTGTTTATACCAAGACTTTGAAATCCAGTGGGTAGTTCAGTAACACAACTTACAGCACGTCTCAATTCCAGCCTCACACTGAATGCTCAGTAGTCATAGCAGCTAGTGGTGATTGTATCGGACGACATCACTCCTGAGCATTTCCTAGTGGGAATGGTGTTGACGAGTGAGTTTGTTTGAGAGGCGGAATGGTAATGACGAGGGTGAGGAGCAGTGAAGGTACAGCACTCAAATAATAGCTACCTAGGCTTGACATCTGACAGCAGGGACTTGGATAACAGTTGTTATGGCTAACATTTACGGGAGTGTTCATTAGGAGAGAGGCATTACTCAAGTACATTTTAGACATTAACTAATTTTAACCTACAACACATCTAATAGGTGTTGTTTTACACTTATTTTATTGCATGAGGAAACAGAGGCCTAGAAACTCTAAGCTGGTCCAGACCATGTGACAGCTGAGTGGTGAGCCAAGGAACCCAGTTTGCCTGATTCTATCATTTGGGCATATATTCACCGTCATGTTTACTGTGTCCCTTTGGGCAAGTCCGCCCATCTGAATCTGTTAACAGCATGTGGTTGCTTTTAGCTTGCAGGGCTGTGGCGAGGGATACAATGAAACTTGTAAGTGGAATGAATTCCTTACTCTACCTCACCTAGAAAGCCAGGAATGGCCACATTCCTTTAATTCTTCCTATTTAGATTAAAGCCACCCATAAGCAAATCGGCAGGAATCAATGTCACATTTTTGTGGTCCTCCCTGTCCCTGGGACTTAAAAAACCATCTGCATGGCTGAGCACGGTGGCTCACACTTTGGGAGGCTGAGGCAAGCAGATCAGGAGGTCAGGAGTTCAAGACCAGCATTACCAACATGGTGAAACCCCCTCTCTACTGAAGATACAAAAAATTAGCAGGGCATGGTGGTGCGCGCCTATAATCCCAGCTACTCGGGAGGCTGAGGCAGAATTGGTTGAACCCGGGAGGCAGCAGTTGCAGTGAGCCAAGATCGTGCCACTGTACTCCAGACTGGGCAACAGGGCAAGACACTGTCTCAAAAAAAAAACAAAACCTGCTTGGTTCCATGACTACCTGGCACTGTCCCTGTGTGCCATGCAAGGCCATGTGGGACAATGGGCCTCTCCCAGCTGGAGCTGTCAGTTCACACTGAAGTTGACTGGAAGTAAAACTACAGGGCACCATCCTCCCACAGTAGGTTCTTCTAGCCACCCCAAATCAAATCTTAAATGTGAGCTTTTGAGCCACATTAAAAGAAAGGTAGGGGGGACATTTCACATAAATTCTGGCTCTATGGTTTCTCTAAAGAAAAATTTTTTTGAGACATGGTCTCATTCTGTCACCCAGACTGGAGTGCAGTGATGTGATCACAGCTCACTGCAGCCTCAACCTTTCAGGCTCAAGTGACCTTCCCACTTCAGGCTCCCAAGTAGCTGGGACTACAGGCACACACCACCACACTGGCTATTTTTTTTTTTGTATTAATATTTTTTGTAGAGACAGGGTTTTGCCATATTGCCTAGGCTGGTCTCAAACTCCTGGGCTCAAGTGATTCACCTGCCTTGGGCTTCCAAAGTGCTGGAACTACAGGCATGAACCACCATGCCTGGCCTACAAAAAAAAAATTTTTCTTTTAAATCTAATGCTGTGAAATGCGTATTCCCACATAGCTACCAATTGCTGGCACTGAGTAGCAGCTGTCTCTTCTAGAGGGGGCACAAGCTGAAGTTGGCCACAGTCCTCACCACACCCCACTGCATCCTGGGCACTAAAGCAGATTACAGTTTCTAACCAGGTGCAGCAGCTTACAACTGCAATCCCAGTACTTTGGGAGGCCAAGGCATGTGGATCGCCTCAGATCAGGAGTTCGAGACCAGCCTGACCAACATGGTAAAACCCTATCTCTACTAAAAATACAAAAATGAGCCAAGCGTGGTAGTGCCTGCTTGTAATCCCAGCTACTAGCGAGGCCGAAGCACAAGAATCGCTTGAACCCAGGAGGTAGAGATTGCAGTGAGCCAAGCTTGTGCCACTGCACTCCAGCCTGGGCGACAGAGCGAGACTCCATCTCAAAAAAAAAAAAATACGGTTTCTGGCTATCATGACGTGTGTGCCATTGCTTTTCACTGTAGAGACCTATCTCTCTGTTTTATGTCTCCTGAAGTCAGACTACACACAGTCAGGCTGTGTATTTCCTTGAGGCCAGCAGCTTTACTCTACTTACCTGGCACCTTGAAAGACCTGCCCGGTGCTCAGGGTCCATTCCTTCCACTCTACTCACAGCCCTTCTCCTCTGAAGATCCACCTTCCCAAAGGCATGGTGCCACAGCAGGTTCTGGCACCCATCCTGCACATCCTGCAGCCTCTGTGCCTCTTTTCAGTTCTGGAGAGCCTTTGAAACCCTAAGCTTTCATTCTGTTCTCCAACAATACAGTTTGAGCGTGTGAATATGCTTTTAAGGAGGCAAATCTTAAAAATGCCCGGGGTCCATTTTACCTTTGTAAAGGCTTGGGGAAACATCAACCACACCTCACTGACAAGCTGTCTTCCTAAGGAGACCTTGAAGTGAAGTGGCTAAGTGTACAGATTTGGAAGCCAGACTAAGTATAAATCTGGCTTCTACCACCCACTACTTGTGTGAACTTGGAAAAGTTGCTTGGTCTCCCTGTGTGCTTCATTTTCCCAAATGGGAATGCTGGTGTATAGAGTTGACCCCTGAACAATATGAGTCTGAACTGTGTGGGTCCACTTCTAAGCAGATTTTTTCAACCAAACACAGTATTCACTAGATGTGAAACCTGCAATATATAGAGGGCTACTTTTTGAATCTACATATTCCATTTCTGCAGGTTCCACATGGCCTATTGTGGGACTTGAGTACGTGCCAATTTGGGTATACACAGAGGTCGGAGAACCCCAATTCCCTGCACATACCGAGAGACAGCTGTGTAAGGTGCTTATGTCAGTTATCTGGCACGGTTAGTGCTAGTTAAGTGATTGCTATTATTCTCATGAAAAGACAAACCCAAGTTTTCAGGAGGTCATCTCACTGGCCCATGGTAGACAGAAAAATTACCTATTTTCTCTCTTAGTACCATTGCTACAGAGTGTCAACTCCGGAACATTCTTCTTAACTTAGAGAGTTTCTGATTTCACAGTAGGGGCTAAGGGAACCTCAGCACTTTTCTACACCAGTAAATATTCATGATGATATGCTAGCAGGAAATCAGCCCCAATGAAACAACCCCTGTTTACTATGCCTGCTGTTCAACAAAGAGGGAGATGTGTCCCACAGAATATAGCAGACAGCTAGAACTTTTCACACATGAGGAGACCTCAGCCTCCTCCCTTGTGTGAGCACACTTCAAGTGAGCAGCCTGGCTTCAGGCCCAATTACACCCTGTGGCTCATGCTACAGCAGGAGTTGGGGGTCTGGGCAAAGATATTCTCTCCATCCTCCCCCCAACTATAGAAGATAAAAAGAGGGATTCTGATCTGTAGAAGAAAATGCAAATGGCCCAAAGGATGGGATTGGTGCAGCAGGGGAGCAAGGCCAACCGGACACGGGGGAGGCTGCTTTGAGGCACCTGGTTGAGCAGGATGTAGACAGGGTTTTAGGCAGCCTGGAGACACCGAATGAACAGGATGCCTGGGCCACAGGTCCACCTGTGCTGCTGACCAGCTGAGTAGCCTTAGGCAAGGCCTTCACCCTGCTGATCCTCAGAATTCTCAAGGAGGGGACAGGATCAGACATTCTCCACAGTCTCTTCTAGCTATGATGCCCTTTGGCCATTGCCTGCCTCATACTTGGGTGACCATGCTTGTGATAGGTTCTGTTTGTCCCAGTGCTGTTAGAGACATACTGCAATCCTCCAAAGGAAGAATTCAGTGATGTCAGAGGCATATTGCAATCCTCCAAAGCAAGAATTTGTCTATAACAAGATCTAGGTTCCTATATCAGATGCTGCTTAGAATCTCTGACCCAAACTGGGCTCAATAAAAGCTTTTTGATTCGTAGTGATGGCTTCCATGCTGGGCATTCAAACTTATGCACTCATTCATCAACCGAGCAACATTTATGAAACACTTATCACACATAACGTGGTGTTGGCTCTAGGGAGAATGAAGGAGACAACCCAGGAACATAAAATCCAGCAACTTGGCTCTGGAGAGGGGTTTCAAGATGGCTGAGTAGATGCATCTGGTACTTGCCCCTTCCACAGAAAGGAACAAAAATAGTGAGTAGAAAATCACACTTTGAATAGATCATCTAAGAGAGAATACTGGAATTCAGCAGAGAAGTGATAGGAGGCACCAAAAGCAAAGAGAGAGAGAAGCGAGGCAACCTGCTCAGCCAGGACTGGCAGGAAGCCTGGAGGCTACTTAATGCAGGGCAAGAGTAAGCGAGAGGCCTTCAGTGGTCCACGTTCTCATCATGGGCTTCTACAATCCTAGCCACTGGATAGCCCCTCAACCCTCACAGGCCCTAAGTCTAACATAGGGAGCTGCCTGGAGACCCCACAATGGCACTACTCCATGGAGGGAGCTCACATTGAGTCCCACAACCCCCCGAGTCCTAAGCAGCTGTAGCCTGGCACCATTTTGAGAACCTACCCCTCAACAGGCTGCATCCTGCCCTGGGGCCCCAAAGCCCTCCACCTCCACATCCTTCCTGGAGCCACACTGATAATCCCTAACTGTAGTAGCAGCCTCTAGGGCCGAGGCAGGAACCACTAACAGTGACCATCCCTCCAATAGAGGGGGTGCTGAAGACAAATTCCATTCCCCACAACCGTCATTATGAATTGCTGTGGGGCCAAGGCATGAGCAAAGTGCATGTCCCCCAGCCACCTGCCTATGGCTGCTCCCACTGAAAGCAACCCAGTAGCAAGTCTACAGCATAGCCACTGCTCCCCAGCCTAAGCATTTCCCTGGTGGCCTGGAGATCACCCTGCCCCTGCCTACCACAGTGAGTGCCTGCATGTATTGCTGGGGGTCCTGAGAGCAAGACTCCCTAGTCCAGCTTTGCCCTCCCCCAGTACCTGAGCATGCTACCTAGGAGGCTTGGAATCACTCAGCCTAGTCCACTGCTGTTAGTACCCGAGCATTCCTCCCAGGGTCTGAGGTTAGGCCCACCCAACCTGCTACTACCACCACAGCTGGAACCCACCCCCATGCACCACCTGTAATGCAGGCCTGGGGACTGGCTAGCCCAGCCTGTCACAGCCAATGACAATATCAATTTGGACTGCTTGGGTCTCAAAGGGCTTTCCCACCACTGCTATTGCCATCATCCTTACCACACCTGCTCCTCAGGGGCTCAAGAACTGCCAACCCACCTAGCCTACTGCTGCCATTCCTGACACCTGAGCAAGCCATCTCAAGGCCCGAGAATTGACCTGCCTGAACCTGCTCACACTGTTGCCACTGTATGACACTCTGGAACTCAAGGACGGGTATGTTCATCCCACTGCTGGCACCACTGGGGCCTGAAGACTGGCCTACCAGGCATCCCAATCCCCAGCAAAATTTCACCACAGCCTCTACTAGCAACCACACCCTAAGCTGCCAAGGAAATCACAGCACCACTAATGCTGTTTATAGCTAAAGAAAACATACAGAGACTACACTACTGCATGCACCCAAAATCAAAGGAAAAGTACCCTTCCCAATCAATACCATAGATACATCTTCATGAAAAAATCTTCCCCGACAAATGCAAATTCAAAAAATGGGAAGAAGTGACTGTTATATCAAGTGTGCAGATACCAATATAAGGACACAAGAAATATGAAAAAGCAAGGAAACAAAGACACCTCCAAAATAATAAAATAATCTTCAGTAACAGATCCCAATCAAAAAGAAATTTGTGAAAGCCCAGAAAAATAATTTTTAAAATACTGATATTAAAGAAGTTCAGAAAGATACAAAAGAATACTGAAAAACAATACAAAGAAATCAGAAAAACAGAAAAACAATTCAGGATATGAATGAGAAGTTTACCAAAGACAGATACCAAAAACAAACAAACAAACAAACAACAACAACAAAAAACTAAACAGAAATTCTAAACTGAAGAACTTATTGAATGAAATACAAAATGCATTTGAAAGCTCCAACAATAGACTAGATCAAGCAGAAGAAAGGCTCTCATAACTTGAAGACAGGTCTTTTGAAAAACCCAGACACAAATAAAAAGAACAAAAGAAATGAACAAAGCCTACAATGACATATGGGAACACCATAAAGCAACAAAGTTTTTAAATTTTTGATGTCCCAGAAGGCAAAGAGAGAGTGAAAGGGCTAGAAAACCTATTTAATGAAATAATAGATAAAAATCTTCCCAAGTATAGCAGGAAATTTACACATCCAGATACAGGAGACCCAGAGATTCCCAAATAGAGACAATTCAAAAAGATCTTCTCCACGGCACATTATAGTTAAAATGTAAAACATCGAAGGCAAAGAGAGAATTCTAAAAACAGCAAGAGAAAAGCACCTAGCCACTTATAAAAGAAACCCCATCAGACTAACAGTGGATTTCTCAGCAGAAACCTTATAGGCCAGGAGAGAATGAAATACTATATTCAAAGTACTGAAAGAAAAAAAAAACTGTCATCCAAGAATACTATGCCCAGCAAAGTTATCCTTCATAAACAAAAGAGAAATAAAGTATTTCACAGACAAGCAAAACCCGAGATAATTCATCACCAATAAATTGGTCCAAAAATAAATGCTTAAGGGGGTCTTACACCCAGAAGTGAAAGAACAATATCTACCATTATGAAAATACACAAAAATATAAAAGCCACTGGCAGAGGAAACACAAAAACAAGGAAAAGACGAGACTCAAATGTTACCACTACAAAAAACCACCAAATCACAATGATAAACAGTGAGAGAAAGAAAGAACAGGCCAGGTATGGTAGCTCACACCTGTAATCCCAGCACTTTGGGAGTCCGAGGCAGGTGGATCACCTAAGGCCAGGAGCTCAAGACCAGCCTGGCCAACATGGTGAAACCCTATTTCTACTCAAAATACAAAAATTAGCTGGGCGCAGTGGCAGGTGCCTGAAGTCCCAGCTACTAGGGATGCTGATGCAGGAGAATCCCTTGAACTCGGGAGGTGGAGATTGTAATGAGCCAAGATCCAGCCTGGGCGACAGAGTGAGACCCTGTCTCAAAATAATAATAATAATAGAAAGAACAAAAGACATGCAAAGCAATCAGAAATTAATTAATGAAATAAGAGGAATAAGCTTCACATATCAATAAAAACCTTGAATGTAAGTGGATTAAACTTTCACTTAAAAGATATAGACTGGCTGAATATATTCAAAAAAATTTAAAAATGCATAAGACATGGCCCAACTATATTCCACTTACAAGAAACTTGTCTCACCTGTAAAGACACATACAGACTGAAAGTAAAGGGATAGCAAAAGATATTCCATGCAGACAGAAACCAATGGCAAGCAGGAGTAGCTACCTTTACATAACATAAACAGATTTTAAGTCAAAAATAGTAAAAAGAGAAGACGGTCATTCTATAATGATAAAGGAATCAATTCAGCAAGAGGATATAACAATTCTGAATATATATGCACTCAACACTGGAGTATCCATATATTTAAAGCAAATATTATTAGATCTAAAGGGAGAGATAGACTCCAATACATTAATAATTGGGGGCTTCATCTCTC
Source organism: Cacajao melanocephalus (assembly GCA_963573385.1). NCBI lineage: Eukaryota > Metazoa > Chordata > Mammalia > Primates > Pitheciidae > Cacajao > Cacajao melanocephalus. Next base: position 10,217 of record CAUYLG010046640.1, on the reverse strand, counting down.
AGCATTAGATAGATCATGTAGGCAGAAAATTAACAAAGAAATACTGGATTTAAACTGTACAATAGACCAAATGAACCTAATAGATATTTACAGAACATTTTATCCAACAGCTAGAGAATACATATTCTCCTCATCAGCACATGGAACATTCTCTAGGATAGACCACATGTTAGGACACAAAACAAGTCTCAAAACTACATATCAAGTATCTTCTCAGACCACAATGGAATAAAACTAGAAATCAATAACAAGAGGACCTTTGGAAACTATACAAATACATGGAAATTAAAATACCTTCTTCTGAATGGCCATTGGGTTAAGAAAGAAATTTAAGGAGGAAATTAAAAACATTTCTTGAAAAAAATGAAAATGGGAACGTGATATACCAAAACCTATGGGATACAGAAAAAGCATCGCTAAGAGGGACATTAATAGCAACAAATGCTTACATCAATAAAGTGGAAAGATTTCAAGTAAACAATACATCTCAAGGAACTGAAAAGGCAGGAACAAACCAAACAAAATTTGTTAAAGGAAAGAAACAAATAAGATCATAGCAGAACTAAATGAAATAGAGACTAAAAATACAAAGATCAATGAAATGAAAATTTTCTTAAAGATAGATAAAATTGATAAACTACTTACTGACCAAGAGAAAAACCCAAATAAAGAAAATCAGAAATGAAAAATAAGACGTTATGATAGACATCATAGAAATATAAAAGATCACCAGGAACTATTAGGAACAGTTGTTCATAATGTGCTAGAAACAAATTGGGAAAACTAGAGGAAACAGATACATTCCTGGACACATACAACCACTAAGATTGAATCAAGAAGAAACAGAAAGCCTGAACAGACCAATAACAAGTAATGAAATTGAATCAGTAACAAAGTCTCCCAACAAAGAAAAGTACAGGACTAGATGGCTTTTCTACCAAATTCAACCAAACTTTCAAAGAAGAACTAACACCAATTCTCTTCAAATTCCAAAAACTGAGGAGGAGGAAATTCTTTCTAACTCATTCCATGAGGCCAACGTTATTCTGCTATCAAAACCAGACAAGGACACAACAACAAAGGCTCATTTTCTTGATAAACATAAATGCAAATGTCCTCAATGAAATATTAGCAAACCAAATCCAACACACACACACACACACACACACACACACACACACAGCGAAAAAACCCCACCATAACCAAGTGGGATTTATCCCAGGAGTGCAAGGTATATACAACACAATAAACATAATACATTACATTGACAGAACAAAGGGAAAAAAACAAGTGATATCTGGATAGACACAGAAAAAGCATTTGATAAAATCCAACATCCCTTCATGATAAAAAGTCTCAACAAACTAGGTATAAAAGGAACATACCTCAACATAATAAAGGCCATATATGACAAACCTACAGTTAGCATCACACTGAATGGGTAAATGCTGAAAGCCTCTAAGAATTTGAACAAGGATGCCTGCTTTCACCACTCCCATTCCTAGCCAGAGGAGCCAGGCAAGAGAACGAAATGAAAGGAATCTAAATAAATAAATAATAAAAATTGTTCCTTTTCACTTATGGTATTATCTTATATCTAGAAACACCTAAAGACTCTGCAAAAAACAAACAAAACCCACACAAACGTTTAGATGTGATCAACAAATTCAGTAAAGTTGCAGGATACAAAATCAACGTACAAAAATTATTAGCACTTCAATATGCCAATAATGAGTTAGCTGAGAAAGATATCAAGGAGGCAATTACATTGAAATAGCTACCAAAAAATGCCTAAGAATAAATTTAACCAAGGAGGTAAAAGATCTCTACATGGAAAACCACAAAAATATTGATGAAACAAATTGAAGAGGACACAAACAAATGGAAAGATATCCCATGCTTATGGATCAGAAGAATATTATTTAAATGACCATTCTACCCAAAACAATGTAAATTCAATGCAATCCCTATCAAAATAGTAATACCATTTTTCACAGAAATAGAAACGCCATCTCTAAAATTAATATGGAACCAAAACAACATGATGCATGATCTCTGTGAACTAATAGTCCAAGCATCTTGCCATGCACCTGCTTAAGACTATATGCCATGTGTCACCCTAACTTCATGAGTCAGGTGGGTGCCAGGGGTATCAGAGAGCTAGGCCATCTCTAGCACCATCTAAGATAAGAAACTGTGATACCAAGACCTCTTCTTCCAGTCTGAGCCACAATCCTTTTCCACACCTTCCCTTCTTTTCTAAAGACCAATGAAAGGTATAAAGCCAAGGTATTTCCAGAGATTTTCCCAAACTGCATATATCCTGGGCTCTGGTGTCAGAAGTCTTTCTTCTTTTCTCAGAAGCCTGGACAGCCTCCCACTGACAGAGCCTGATAATAAATGAGTTCATTAGCAGGCTGCTGGGGCCCATGACAGCCCATCTGCTGGCATGATTAATTAAAACTTTGGCGATGGAGGTGCCATCTCAGGGCTGGAAAGCAATTAATTGGAGCATCATCCAGACTATCATTTCTGTTGAGTTCTAGAACGACCAATGCCAGAGAGCAAGATCTATGTGGGTCAGATTCATAGCCTCTCTCTCTCTCTCTCTTTTAAGATAGAGTCTCACTCTTGACCCCCTGGGCTCAATCAATCCTCCCAACTCAGCTTCCTGAGTAGCTGGGACTAAAAGTGTATGTCACCATGTACAGCTCATTTTCATATTATTATTTTTGCAGAGACAGGATCTTACCATGTTGTCCAGGCTGGTCTTCAACTCCTGGGCTCAAGTAATCTGTCTCCCAAAGTGCTGGGATTACAGGGATGCCATTTTTCATAGAAATAGAAAAACCATCTCTAAAATTAATATAGAACCAAAAAAGAGCCCAAATAACCACCACGCCTGGCCTCCTTACTCTCCTTTATATTTCCTGCAGAGTCTCCTTCCCTGGGCAAGCCCACCCTAATGAAGCAGAGACAGATTGGTGGGATTTGGATCCTCGAATCCTCTAGTGGGGCAGGAGGATCATATTCTTTGGGGAGTACTGGGATTCAAAAGAGGGTTTCACTGTTTTTTTGACCCCCGTACTTAAGCACAGCAAACTCACCACTTTACATCTTTGTATTTGTCAGGTTTCCCCAGAAAACAGAACCAAGAGGATATATACAAAATATATATTATATATATATATTATATATATATTATATATATATAAATTATATATATATTATATATAATATATATAAATATAATATACATAATATATATAATCTATATTATATATAATTTATATATATATGGAGAGTACGTATACATATAATTTATATATATACTTTATATATATGTACTTACTCTCCATATACATATATATATATATATAATAGGAACTGGCTCACATGATTATGGAGGCTGAGAAGGCCCATGATCTGCTATCTGTGAGTTGGAGAACCAGGAAAGCCAGTGGCGTAATTATCTGAAAGCCTGAGAACCAGAAGTGCCAATGTCTGAGGGCAGAAGATGGATGTCTCAGCACCAACAGGAGAGAGAGCAAATTCATCCTTCCTCTGCCTTCTGTTCTATCCAGGCTCTCAACAGATTGGATGACGATCACCCACATGGGTGAGAGGAGATCTTCTTTACTCAGTCTACTGATTCAAATGCTCATCTCTTCCAGACACACCCTCACAGTTACTCTGAGAAAGTTTTACAGCTATCTGGACATCACTTAGCCCAGTCAAGGTGATATATAATTGACCATCACAGTCTTGATACAGAGATGCTTCCATCACTCTCTCTGTGTTCTGCCAGTGAGCTGCAAAGCTGCTAGGTAAGGTCTCAGGCCCAAGCAGTGCTCTTCAGCCCATAGAACCAGAAGCCCTGCATTTTGGGAAAAGTTAGGGGATTTCCTGGCCATAAATAAGGTTCTGATTTTGGTCCCCCACTGGCTATGATCATGGTTTGCTCATCTCTATAGTGAGAACACAGAAGGGGAAGAAGGACTCAGACTCTGGGAATAAACTCTGCCACCTCTGGAAAGACAGGAGAGGCGCCACCCTTCTATCTTTTTTGTGCAGTCCACGGCTCCTGGAACCTCACAGTGAGTTCCAGCATGTATCTCACTGGAATGAAGCCACAGGAAATGATTAGGTACTTCTTTGTGCCCTCACAACCCAGAAAAGCTGTCAGGTTTGCCTTTGGTCTACACAAACTCTGTGTTTGTGTCTATATCACCTCTTCTGCCCATCTCAGTCCCCACGCTCTTCCCTCCTGAAACAAAACTTAATCCAGATTCATCATTCACCCCAAGATATAAATAGCTGATCACAGTTAAACTACTACTCTTATTAGAAGCATGCATCCTCTTCTTTTCTAAGATAGCCTCTCCCCCTGTCAACCAGGCTGGAATGCAGTGGTACGATCTCAGCTCACTGCAGCCTTGACCTCCAGGGCTCAAGTGATCCTCACACCTCAGCCTTCTGAGTAGCTGGGACCACAGGTGTGCACCCCACACACCTAGTTAATTTTTAAATTTTTTTGTAGAGATGAGGTTTTGCTATGTTGCCAAGGCTGGTCTCAAACTTCTGGGCTCAAGCAATCGGCCTGCCTCGGCCTCCCAAAATTCTGGGATTACAGGCATTAGCCCCCACACTCAGCCAAGCAGCATCTTCATTTTAACAAGGACCAGAGCCTTGAGCTATGGGAGTGAGACAGGTGTATTTTTAGAACAATGAGTGAAGGGAGGGAGCTTTGCAGTCTTTGGGACCTCCTAGAAATGACCTTTTACACTATCATGTTTTAGCCAGTCCTTCTCTTTTCTGTATCCCTAATGCTACCCCTTACTGGAGTTAGCATGATTTCCCCATGTTATCACCAGGAAGAAAGTGAGGTGCAGCCTTCCTCGCCTGGCTGGGCTTGTCACATGAGACTCATAATCATAGGAATGAAGATGTAGATGTCTTGGATTAAGTAGGACCTTGAATTAACTCAGGTGCATACCCTAGTAGGCTTTTGTGCTTCTGGTAGGTGATTGTGCTTTTTCATACCATGAAGAGAAGAGGAAATGACTCAGAGACAAAAGTGGGAGGAGTCGGGCTTCAGGAGCATTGCCCAAGAATAGCTGAGAGAGGAGAGGGCAGGCGGGACATCGGGGTCATCCCTGCGGGACATTGACTGATTCACACCAAGAGATGGCTAAAGAGGTCGCGTTCAAGGGAGAGTCTAAAGGAAGAATTTCTGCCTTGTCCTCTCAAGCCCTGAACTGTATAGAGTCCAACTGCCTCCAGGCTACACAGGGAGGAGCAACCAGACAGCCTTTCTGCCAGTCTCACTCCACACAGATATTTAGAGCTACATATTAGCAAGAGTAGGAGGGAAACACCAGGACACAGTTCCCAAACTTGGCTGTACACTGGAATCAGCTGGGGCTATTTCAACACTATTTATTGTTGCCTGGCTCCTACATTCTGATTTAATTAGCAGGGCCTGTGACCTGGGCGCTGGGAGTTTTCACAGCTCCTCAGGTGAGGTGAATGTGCAGCAAAGATTACATCAGGGGCAGGTCTGCAGCCCTGCACGAGCCTCCCCATGGCCAGCTTCTGTGATGCTTACCCACTTCTCACAAAGCATGGGTTCTGAGGACAGCACAGTGGCAGGATGCTCAGTCAGTGCTCCTTGAGTGCATGAAGGTGGAGGCCAGCATGCCTGCAGCCCTGGGAAGATAGCGCTTACTTTGTTTTCCTCCTCCATAGGGCACACAGGCAAAGATGGCACACAGGCAAAGATGACACAAGGTGAGAGCTTCGCAGAAGGAGGCTGCAAAGAATGGGAGGTGGCGAATTGCAAGCACTTTCCAGAAAAGGGGGAAGAGATCAGAGCGGGACGTCGCTGAGGCAGGACAGGTGTGTCACGGTGGAGCAGTGAGTAGGGCAGGTGGCTTGCTCTGATAGGAGAAGGGAGAGCCAGGGTGGAGTGGGGGACAAGCTGACCCAGCCTGACAAGTGGGCTGAGGGAACCTATGGGAACATGCTGTTGATACTGGGCACCTTTTCCCCAGAACCTCAGGACAGGGCTCTCCACTCTCTCGGGGCTGCTCTGGCTTGTACCTCATTCTCCCAAGTGATTCCAACCGCCTCTGAATTGTTCTCCTTGGAGCCTGCCTCTTCAGAGCCTCTCCATCCTATCTGCACATTGCTATCACAATGATGCTGCTGAAGTGCCCATCTGATTGTATTTCTTTCTTCAAAAACAGGGCTTCTCCCATGATAACTGCCCTAACCTATCTTTGTCATCTAACTGCTCAGTATTTTCCATCACGCACCTTACCTCCCAGCAAACCAAACCACTTACCCTTTCCTGCTCCTAGTCTCAACTCTGCTGTGTCCTCTATTTGAACACCCGACCCCTTTCCTCTCCATTAAATTCTTGCTCCATTCATGGTTCATCTTAAATGCCACCAACTCCAGAAAGCATCCCCTGTTACCAAGACTAAAATGAAATCTCTTGTCACTGGCTCTGAAACTCTTAGCTCTCTTTTATAGCCCTTCTCACCTTGTAGATTCTGGCTGTTCGTGACCTTCTGTCCCTACTGGACCATGAACTTCTGGAGGACAACAAATGATATGTTCTTCAAACTCTAATCTTCCAGAGTGCCCAGGATAGGTTTAGATATAGCAGGTGTTCGATACGTATTTATTAAATAGAATTTTATAGAGAACGAGTAGGCACATACCTGCTTGTGAGGGCAGCTGGAACATCAATAGAGAGGCACCTCTTGCTGCTAGGCTTGGTGCTGGATAAGATCCATGTAGCTCACATAATGCCCAGGGGGACAAACATAAAAGGACAAGGCCACATGCCTGGGACCCGGTATTGTGCTGAACCCCTATTAACCTCAATAGAGAAGGCACAAGTTTCAAGAGGCCAAAGAAGAGACCCAGAGCCAGCAAAAGAGATGTGGGGTTTTATTGGGGGCTTACATACAGGGAGTCCAGTCGTAGTGGGCTGGACAGAACCGCCTTACATACAGAAATGGTCCAGTGGAGTTGGGCTGGACAATATATCCACACCGCCCAGTGGTGGCAGGCTGGGAGGGAAAACCACAACCACCTGCAAACATCATGCAGTTTATACACCATTTTCACTTAACACCCTCTCCCTAATGACCGACACCTGGCAACTGTCACTTAGCCCAACACTTAAGGCCTCAATCCACTCCGCAGCCTGGGTTTCATGGCATGGGCCAGGGGCTGAGGTGTTTATGATAGATAAGAAACGGATCTCTGATTGGCCTCTCCCGGATTTCCTAGCTTGAAACACCATTCAGGTGCATCTGCCATACAGGGTCATTGGAAGAGTGTGCTTAAGTTACTGCTATCAGGTGCATTTACCCTATACCGGGTAAGACACTGACCGCATGGACTCCTTCTTCATAACACACAAGAATTCATGAATAAAAGGACACAGAGACACATAGTATCTAATAACAGCGAACATTTATAGAACACTTGCAGCTTGTTTCATATTCACATTCTCAATAAATGCCGATTATGTCTTCACAATTTAGTAGTCTGACCCTTTCCATCTATAGAGCATGGACAAATGTTGATCACCTAACACAGCAAGAACATCTAGCACACATGTGCACACACACTTTTACAGAAGGAAGGGGACTAAAATGATTGAGTCCCATATTTCAGGTTCTGTTCTAGGTATCCGACAGATATAAAACATACTCCCCAAAGTCCTGCTCATGTGTCTGTGTGTCTAGTTCAATCCCCTCCCTCCCCTTTACCCCTGCCTTCCCACCCCTTGTACCACCTGTATCTTCCTTTTAACTCCACACATTTATTCTTTGGAGACACAGTAATCTCAGTGGCTGTTATAGGTTGAATTATGACGCCCCCAAAAGCTATGTTGAAGTCCTAACCCTCAGTATTTCTGGATGTGACCTTATTCGGAAATATGTTCTTTTCTAATATAATTGGTTGATAAGCTCAGATGAGTGTGGTGGGCGCCTCATATGACTGGTGTCCTATAAGAAGATGCCCTAGGAAACCAATACAGTGGCCTAGGAGGGGAATGTGTGCATGTGTGCATGTGCGCTGGGCACTGGGATTATGACTTGTGTGTGGAATGAGAGTGTATATGCGTATGTGTGTGTGAGAGGTTTGAATCTATGAGTGCCCATGCATTATGCATGGGAAACGAAGGGATTATTTTTGCCCATTTACCATTGCACACACACACACACCCTTCAGTCCTGAAATTCTGAGTAAGACGTCCTCTCTGCTTGGACTATTAATTAGAATTGTCTATTTCCCCTGTCTCCCTTTGCCAGTGGGCGGAAGGCAGTTTCTGAGGGTGATGAAGCCTCTATCAGGACACTAATGAAAGTGGCCCATGAAAGGCATCTAACCCTGACACTGCTGAAGAATCCAGGGCCCAGGGATTTGGAAAAACGGGACGGGAAAACAGAGGAGCCAGATGAAGTGACACACTGCAATGTGACTGACCTGCTGAGGTTCCAAGACCCGAAACACAAACATGCACACACACAGCTCCTCCCGTCTAGAACTCAAACCGTTTTTGAGTTCTGTTCTCTTAGTGGGCTTCCCATTCCTCCTATGCGCCTAACATCCTCTGACAGGCAGCTGTCTGTTTTGTAGGAGAAAACAGGCTGTGTGAGTGATGCACACTGGATCACAGAGCCAGTTAATGATGAAGATGGAGCTGTCTCTGAGTGTCATTACTTTGCTAATCCACATAGGGTTGGGGGCATCCATTCATAAAAAGCAGAGCAGGACATTTTAAAGCCAGGCAGACGCTGTGTAGAGAAGGCAGAAACATAGAATTGAAGGAACTGATAATGGAAATATTTATTGTGCACTTACTATACACCATACATTTTACGCGGTTCATGCTCATTTAATCCTGACAGCCCTGGAAGTTAGGTTAACATAAACCCTGTTGGACAGTTGCAGAAACTGAGACTGAGATGGTCAAGCAACTTGGCTGAGGTCACAAAGCCAGAATATAGTAGAGGCAGGTTTTGAAAGAGAGGCAGTTTGATTCTAGGCTGGACTCTGATAATATTGAGTGGGCGTTAAAAAGCAGGCTTCTGGGAGAGATGGAAAAGGAGTTGTGGAATCATCAAACGGCATGGATGTTGTACATAACTGAAGCCCCGAATTACAGAATTAAAATTCCACGCCTGTACTCCTCCCTCCCGCTCCAGCTCTGCAGTTGGCAAGCGTGGGACAGCCCAAGGCTACTGGTGGTGGGAGGAATAGCTTCATGTCCTCAAAGCACTCACCTAAATTCTGCTGTAGGGAGAGCTTAAAGGCTGTGGAAGGGACCCAGCATGCCTTTCCAAGTAGGTCCTGGGTTAGAAAGATCTGGGAGGCCTGTGTGTTAAAAGAGATGGCAGGAAATGATCCAGCTCTACCTCTGTAAAATCTCTGGCAATGATAGGATGTGAGGAAAGATAGGAGGATCAGGAGGGCTGGGAGGGCAACTGAAATGTACTGACACAGGCTGCCAACTAAAAATATCCTAAGCCCCCTCCGCCAACTGAATAGAAGCTCTCTTGGCCAAGAGGACCCCAGAAAAATCTTAGAAACTGAGTTCCCAGCCATGACAAGACAGGAAGTCAGACACACCTCGTTATAGTCTCCTCCCTTTTATGGTTTAGACACAACTGACCAGCATTCATGCCAAAATAGAGGTCACAAGACTGAACAAACACACTCTTTGCGGCAACAAGATACCAAATTATAAACAGGATCTAAGGCCATGTCAGGTGAGGGTTAAGGCACCCCTACACTTAAAGAATACACTATGTTCTAACTGCCACAAGGTTTTTCTTTTTCTCTAGCAGCTAAAAAAGCACTGGCCTCTAAATAAACATAACACTTGCAGCTCCACCAGATGCTAACTGAACTCCGCCAGCCATAACTACAGCTTTGATTGGACAAGAGTGATTTCAGTAACTTTCTCCTGGTAAGAAGACCAGCAACCATAGACTGGTTCTAGTGGGTTTACAGGGATTGCATACTTGAGTCCTTCATGTCCTGAAAAGACCTTTTGATGTACTGAGCCTGATTGTAATATTAAATGTCAAGTCTTCCCTGTGGGATGAACACGGGTCACATGCAACATGCTTGTTTAACACGCATGCCTCAGGACCACCTTCATGAACACTCACAGCTCCTCCTGTAAC